>JARFJB010001727.1:2647500-2795000 GCA_036346205.1 Vesta saturnalis | reverse complement strand
TTTTTATAAACCTTTACTTCATTAGTTGTGAGTAAATCTGATTTTATAAAGAGACTACTTTCATTTTAAAATAAAGATTTGCTCGATATTATTTCTGTTATATAATATTTTCTTAACGCAACTGCTATTAACTTATTTTTGCTAAATAATCCATACAGTTAAACATTGTGTACTTGCACACAAGTTTTTTGAATGAAATCCTTCATTAAAATAAAAGTAGATACTAAAAATGTGGGCACGCAGTATAAGGTACACTACTGAGTGTTCAAGCGTAACGTTACAAGAAATTTTTTTCACTTTTTATTTCCATAATTATGTAGTTGTTTTACAATCAAACTTATTTTTACGAGATCACTATAGATGGTGGGAAGTTAACCTAAAATTGTTTTTCAATAACAACGCGTACTTGACTTACCTTGTGCAATTTTATTTTTCTTATTAAAAATAATTTTTTTACATTTTATTGTTTTTGTTAAAACACAATCAAATAGAAACGCGTATAAAACTTTGGTAGTTATACATAGAAATCTGTTAGTGACACTTTATAATTAGCTTATAATGTAGATATTTTGACACCCCCTCCAGTACGATGACTTATTAACGTGTCAAAAGCTCTTAATTAATAATGTTCTTGATATTAAATCGTGTAAGTTTAATTTTACAAATTCACTTTTTCGTTCTTTTTAAACAAAAGTATGAGATTCTTACTTATAAACGAGTTTTTTTACTGTAACTGAAAATCAATTACGTGTTTTTAATTTCATAGCAAATTATTAAGGTTAAGTATATTTTAATCTGTTACATAGAACGATATCTTTGATAGTGGATAAAGGTACACTTATCAATAGTTTTAAACTTCCGGTTACATGTTTTTGTTTCTTTAAGAACTAAAGATTATATCCATTATGAATACCTGAAAATTATACAGCTTAAAAAATAAATGATATTAAATAATACAATATAAAATTAAGTTACGCTCCAAGAACCAAATAAGTAGTAAACATAGAGGAAAAAAGCATAGCAATTTATTTTGTTGACTCATTTATGAATACACTGTAATTAATTTAACGCGCATAAAAAACTACGTTTAAGTTTAACACAAAATTCGCAGTACACTGGGTACCCGTTTTTCGAGCTCCAACACGGGGATCTCAGTTATTTGAAGAGATACAATGTCGGTTAAATTAGGGAAAAGTTGCGCATTTAGAGGCGCAATAATATGTCGTTACGAAATTTCTGATGTTTTTAGAGGTTGCCCAGATTTTTCAAAAAAACTGAAATATTCAATTTTCGATTTTTCATTTTTATAACGAAAACTCCAAAAGGTGGACGTTTTAAACTGAAACATTGTTAAGACACTTTTTTACGAGAAAGCCATGGAAAATTTTAAGGTACACTAGTTATAAAAGTTATAGTAGTTAACTTTGTTATTTCTTACGACAGCCATATTGGATTTTTACATTTTTGAATGGAGCTCTTTTTGATGATTACAATGATTTACTACTACATGGTATGATTCAACTTCAAGATTTCCTCAAAATATGGAACAAACCGTTTAAATTTAAATTTAAAAATGTATTACTTATTTTTTTGTTAACTTATTATGCTCCATGGAAAAATTCTCTTATGAAGAAGAAAAGTTAAAACTTGCTCAAAACTATTTTCTAACAAACACAATTTCAGATAAAAACATTTAAAGTAGTTAAAATTAATAAGTTAATCCTAATAATATTAGATAAAAACTAAGCTATGAAAGTATAATGGACATAACTGAAAGAAGAAGACTCCTTTGGAAAGAGCATACATTCTTAAGTTTAATATAAACACATCTTTCACAGTCCGCTTAAATTTCAGTAGTAATACTGCGCAAACAGACCTAGAGTAGTATCCAGAAAGGCAATAACCCGCTCAAAACTACTTTTTAACTGCATCGAAATTTGGGCGGCTTTGGTTCGTTTTGTCAGCAAAGAAATCTGTTTCTAGATTCAAGGTACTGTATTATAAGTGTTTTGTTACTCTGGTTTCATATTAATTGAGTTGATCGGCCTATTTCCACAGTTTTTGCTTTTTGAGCTCGACGGTGCTTCCGCCATTAGGCTTAGTCCCGAGAAGGACTGTTTTCACACTTGAGTTAAATTCATATATATATATATATATATATATATATATATATATATATATATATATATATATATATATATAGAAAATGGTTTAGTGAACGCGCAGAAGTTCAATTTAATAATCATTAATTATATTTTATTTAAAATTAACTTTTAAAGTACATACAGTAAAAGATTAACTCGAGCGGGACTTGAATCCACGACCTCCACTTTGCTAGAGTGGGGCTCACATGATATTCACAAAAAGTTGACTGTGATCCTTCACTCTGTGTATAAAAATTATAATACATCGTAACTAGGGAAGTACATACAGTTCAAGCTTGAATCGATTGTGACTTGCCTCCTCGATAGCTCAGATGGAAGAGCCCCACTCTAGCAAAGTGGAGGTCGTGGGTTCAAGTCCCACTCGAGTTAATCTTTTACTGTATGTACTTTAAAAGTTAATTTTAAATAAAATACAATTAATGATTATTAAATTGAACTTCTGTGCGTTCACTAAACCAATTTCTATAGTTATCTATTACTGTTGCATACAGCAAATAAAAATTAACAATCAGTCACGTGTTGTCATGTGCGAAACCTTAGCGAATTGCGGGCTCACATGATATTCACAAAAAGTTGACTGTGATCCTTCACTCTGTGTATAAAAATTATAATACATCGTAACTAGGGAAGTACATACAGTTCAAGCTTGAATCGATTGTGACTTGCCTCCTCGATAGCTCAGATGGAAGAGCCCCACTCTAGCAAAGTGGAGGTCGTGGGTTCAAGTCCCACTTGAGTTAATATTTTACTGTATGTACTTTAAAAGTTAATTTTAAATAAAATACAATTAATGAATATATATATATATATATATATATATATATATATATATATATATATATTCTATGATTTTTCCCGAGCACTTGACTACTCTCTGATCCGAACTTTGGTACCTTCACTTACAAGTCTGACAACTTCACCGCTGAGCCACTGATTAATCGAATACCTATATATTTTCTAGAACTTTTCTGTTCAGCCCTTGCGGACGTTGTTCTTATGTTCCTGTGTTCTCACTTTGAGTGGTCTACTGCTCTCTCCTACATGGTAGGTTGTATATACAATTCTTGGAATTCTGATCTTCATTGTGTGGTTTGGTTTGGTATTCCCCTGAGGGTTCTGGTCGATTTGAAGGTAGTGCGTATCTTGTATTTGCTGTCTATCCTTCGTATATTGTCTAAGGTACCTTATCGTGAAAGTGTTGTCATTCCTGTGTACAAGTATATCCAGGAATGGCAGTTTTTGTTCCGACTCCAATTCTATTGTGAATTTTAGAGTGCGCGGCTATTCAGATGATCTAGGAATTCATCTAGCTTATGCTTACCATGTTTCTAAGCTACGAAACTATCATCCACCTATCTAAGCCATATCCTTGGTTTTTCAGTGAATTCGGGTATCGCTTGTTCTTCAAAGTCTTCCATATATATATATATATATATATATATATATATATATATACAGGGTGGTCCTTTTAAAGTGTTACAAAGCGATATTGAGAAAACGGCTGAATGAAAATAAATGAAATATCTAGGGATACAATGGATCGTTGGGGTACACTTATTGGCAGAGTAAGTAATGTTTTAACCCTTTCCACTTTTTAGGGGTGGGGGGTAACTTTTCAATGTTAAATGGAAAGGTGCAGTTTTCTTTCCAGATTCGTAATCTCCAGAAAAAACTACGTTATAATCAATGAATAATTTAATGCCAATGTCAACGTCACTACGCTAAATTTAACAAAATTAAAAATAAAATCAACTAAAGAAAAAACTGATATTAGGTACATTATATTATTATAATAGGTGTTCAAAATGACGACCATTTTGTTCTAAACATTTATCAACCCTCTTTCGAAAATAATTCCGCACTCTGAATAACATATCTGGGGTGATTTCACTTTTTCTTTGACGAAACCCCACAAGAAAAAATCAACAGGGGTTAAGTCTGGCGGTCTTGCAGGCCAATTTACTGGTCCCCCACGTCCAATTCATCTGTTAGGGTAAGTGTCATTCAATATAGCATGTGGTTCTCGACAGAAATGTGGTGGTGCGCCGTCTTGCTGGAACCAAATTGCTTCACGTTGTTGCTCTGAAATATTTGGCATCAATCTTTGCAAGTCATTTCGAAGGAAATCGCAGTATCGCTGTCCATTAAGATTATCATCGAAAAAATGAGGTCCAATAACAACATCGCCAAATATCCCACACCAGGTATTTATCGACCAAGGGTGTTGATTAGCCACTGTTCGCATCCAGTGTGGATTTTCTTGAGCCCAATAATCTATGTATTATAATAAAATAATGTACCTAATATCAGTTTTTTCTTTATTTGATTTTATTTTTAATTTTGTTAAATTTAGCGTAGTGACATTGACATTGGCATTAAATTATTCATTGACTATAACGTAGTTTTTTCTGGATATTACGAATCTGGAAAGAAAACTGCACCTTTCCATTTAACAAAAGTTACCCCCCATCCCTAAAAAGTGGAAAGGGTTAAAACATTACTTACTCTGTCAAAAAGTGTCCCCCAACGACCCATTGTATCCCTAGAAATTTCATTTATTTTCATTCAGCCATTTTCTCAATATCGCTTTGTAACACTTTAAAAGGACCACCCTGTATATATATATATGTATATATATATATATATATATATATATATATATATATACATATTGCTCACTATGGGTCATTCCACTCTCGTTGGTAGAATTATCTTGGAAATATGTAGTTCTAATGCATTGTCAAAAGCTCCATTATTGTGTTGAGAGTTGCCTACGTTAGTCTAACCTTTTCCAGCCTGTTTCCTTATGTCTTGATGTTGGAAGGTCAGCTGTAGATAGTAAGCATAAAAATGGCCCAAACATGCGACCCTGTGGGACTTCTGATAGTATTGGTTGTAGACACGATGCTTCCTCTTGGATTTTTATACAAAATACCTATTTGTTAAGTATGATTTCAGAATTTCATACAGTTGGTGGGGTACGTTTTTTTAATGTTGTAGCACAATTCCCAGTATGACACTTTGTGAAACACTGGCAGTATCTCCTGCTTATGAATGTTGTCTGCTATTCGATGTGTCCGTTCTATAGTGCTGTGTTGGTTTCTAAATTCAAACTATTTGGTCCACGTGATCTTGTTTCTTTAGATGGTTTTTCTGGATTTTGAATCATGATAATCTGTGCAATTTTTCAAGCGTTTGGGAAGTAGCATGTTCTTAATATAACGTTAAAAACTGCGTGATGGTTCGTATCGCTTTTTCAGCTATTTGCTTTAAAACTATTCCGGTAATGATATCGTAGCCTGTAGATCTTTTAATGTTGATATCTGTGTCAATAGATTTAGTTGCTTCCATTTTTTTATTGCTTGAGTGGTGCGCTCATCTGGTATGGAGTTTCTAGGAAACCGATTATTTCCTTTTTTTTCTGGATAGTGTGCTGGGTAGCGTTTAAATACATTAGCTAGATGTTAAGCAAATATTATGACTTTCCCTTTGTTGCATTTAGCCCAGTTACCATCCGGCTTTTTTATAAGTGTAATGTGAGTGGTGCATCTCTTCGTTTTCTTTACCGGTTTCCACAGTGAATAGTCGATTTGTTCGGTAACGCTTAATGATTCAAGATAATCCTGTATACCTTGGTTTTGATGCCAGTAGCTTCTTTCGCTCTTTTGCGACTCTGTTTAGTGCCCCCTTAACTATTTTTGACCTATTATTTGGCCAGTGCTGTCTTAGTCTTCTTTTTCTTTGAATTTTTCTTTTATTATTATGGGACAATCTGTAGATCTAGTTTAGCTGCTTGCTGTATTAGCTCCGTGAGTGATATCACAGCTAGTTCTATGTCGGTGCTAGTTTTGAAGTGGAATATACAGGTTTATTAGGTACTCAAATCTATCGCGGAAATATTCCCAGTTGGCGTTTTTGTTAGTCAGAGTGGGTTGCTTCTGCGGTTTAACTAGGTTTCAGTGCAGCGTAATTGTTAAAGACGTATGATCAGCAACGAACTCTAGACAAGTTTTTATATCGTACTGTCTAATGTTTAATCCTTTAATGATAACCAAGTTGATCAGGTCCGGAACTCTTCTTCGGTCAGTATTTCGGCTCTCCGGTGGTTATGTATTTAAGACTGCTTTCTTGAATGGTAGCTAGCAGTCGTGCGTGGTCTCGTTATGCGTGAACCACACTGTCCGTGCATTAAAATCGCCTGGTACCAGGAATCTGTTGCCGAAGAAATAGAAAACATCTTTTGTAATAAGGTATTTGGGTGGACAATATACGATAGTAATTAAAATCAGACTTAACTGATCTTAAATTAGTATGGTCGTGACTTGTGTTTAATATTTGGGGAGTTTATGATGCTTTATATTAATTTTAACGATTACCGCAGTTCCTCAGTGGGCTGTGCTATCTGGGTGATTTGAAGTCAAAATATAGCATAAGTAAAAAGCAAAGCTGGAACAATCAGTGCTTCTTAGTATTTGGTAATCATACGGTGGAGAAGCATCAAGCTGTACTGCTGCGATATAGAAAATGTTTTACGTGTCACCTACTTACTTTTGATTGCAAAGCTATTTCGTAATTTTAGTGACATTCGTTATTTTTGGAAAATTACGTCAACAAATTTGTTTTCAACGCAACAATACCCTTATGGACTGCATATGTCTAGGTCACAATAGATTATTCGAAAAAGGAGATTAAGTAATGTCTAAGTTTGCCTACTTTCCTAACTTTTTTATTATTGTTTACTGCATTTCATACTGCGATTTATCTTCGAATCCTTGAAAATCATATTAAGAAATTACAGAAAAGGTGCTTATTACAAAACTGACGATTTAAAATTTGGATTAAATGGTATTAAGTTGGCCGTGAAGGTGAACGGTCGTGTTTTAAGTATCCTCCGACTTCTACCTACGGTTAGTGAAACACGTGCGCGTTAAAGAAAATGACAATAGCTAAACCAACCATTAGTGCATTATTCGGGTGAGTTTTTGAACAAATTTATAACCCAGCTGTTTGAATATTAATAAACAAATAATAACATTAATCTAATTTAGTAGAATTTTAACGTGTGAAATGACTTATAGATACACAAATAAAAAAAAAGCTCGAAAGCATGATTGTTGCGTTTCTATGCAAATCCTAGGAAATTACGGTTCCTTTCAAACCCATGTCAGGAACGTTTGTTAAAACTAATAAAGTCATAAGGTAAACGTGAAAGTACAAACACCACTCCCTCTGTCTAGGTTTTAACTCAAACACGTACATTTTTATAATTACAATAATTGCTAAATCAAGTTCTAAATTTGAATTAATAATAAACAAAGAATAATTGAACCAGTAGAATGTTAGTACCTGTAAGATGGCTTCTAGAAAAAAAACAAGCATATAGTATTTAGGATTACTATAGCATTGATGTTCTACGAAAAAAATACGGCTTCCTTTAACGTAATGTAAACTAAAAGCATAAATACTCAAACACATAAACACTTTGCAATAACAAAAAATGTAGAGAACAAATGAAGTCGCATATTCTATCCCACGCTACCGCCGGGTATATAAAACCATCATAAATACGTATTTGTAATAGTAGTATAAAAAGTCAATACATGCCGGACATGATTCAAAAAACAAAAAATGTACAACTTAAGATCGAAGTAAACGGACAGTTCCTACTTAATTTTATAAATCCCTTTTCTTTGAGAGAAGCCTGTTTGTATCTAATACGTGTTTAAACATAAAAATGTATATATGTATATATGGAAATGAGATCGATCTAAAAGTATGACTGACATGATAGTGTAGGATGAACGACTAAGAAACCCGGTGAGAGACACAAAAGTAATGCGCGGATTGAAGTGTGGATCGGACCAGTTTTTAGTTGTATCGAGAGCGTGTAGGGCAAACGTGAGTCTGGAGAAGGAAAGCAAATATGGTGCGAACGTCCAAAATTAGGATAGACAAACTAGTAGATAATGGTGCGAGAATTAAATACGCAGATGCTGCGAGTAAAGAGTTGAATGTGAATGAGACAGAGTGGAACGGACAAATAAAAGACACTGATGTTGAAAGTGCATGGATAAGTTTGAAAAACGACAAATTGTGCAGTGCGGAAATGTGCTTGGTAGAATGAATCGGTAAAAAAGGCAGTATCTAAGAAAAAATATGCGTACATGGCAATGATTGCTGCAAAAAATGAGAATCAGAAAAACCGATTGTATGAGGTGTACAGATTACGAAACAAAAAAGCCAAGGAAGCAGTGACAATAAGTAAAAAGGAAGTGATGGCTGTGGAAGGAGAGAAAATGCAGAAGGATTTTGAGGGAAACAAAAAACTCTTCTGGAAATGAAGCAAAAATACAAAACCTTATCCAAAACAGAACGCTGCAGGAGTGATGAATACGAGCAACGAAATAGTATGGGACGATTGCGAAGTGCGTAAATGTGGGCAATAATATTTCGGAAAGCTGTACAGTAGTGAGGAATGTAAGACTGAAGGGTTAAATAAGGAATGTTGAATGAAACTGAGAAAGATATTGGGATAAATGAGGTAGAGGAAACGGTAGGAAGGTTAAAGAACGGTAGGCAGGCGTAGATGAAATCACTGGTGAAATGCTAAAGTATGGAGGTGCAAAGCTTATACGAAGATTGCGTGAATTATGAATTATGTATGATTAAGAGAAGCTGCGGGAAATATTAAATTAAGGTCTAATAATCGGAATAAAGGCAGTATACAACGGTAGCCGGGCATGAATTAGGGTGAGAGGAGGTGTGAGTGAATATTTTAATATTGAACAGGAAGCGCGACAAAGGCCGTGTGATGTTACCGTGGTTATTCAATGTATACATGGATAAATGTGTTAGGCAAGAATGATGTAATAGTTGATGACCTAAATGTACGAGTTCTGGTGTATGCAGATGACTCAGTCTTATTAAGTGACAGTGCGGATGAGCTACAGACTGCTCTGAGGAAGTTTGATACAATTTGTGAGAGTATGGACCTAAAGGTAAACGTGAGCACAACTAAGATTGTGGTGTTCAGTCGGGAAGGTGGAAAAGAGAGTAGAGTATTTACTCTGCAAGATGAAATTGTGGAACAAGTGGACCAGTTGCTATATCTGGGTAGAATGTTTAGTTCAGATGGTACAATGAATGGCGAGATTGGAGAAATGGTCAGTGCTGGAAGGAAAGTGATTGGAAGTATGTGAACGATAATGAAAAACGAAAAGCATAAGCCTAGCTGCGAAACGAGCAATCTATACCGGCGTGTTTGTGCCGTCAGTACTATATGGAAGTGAGACATGGGTATGTCAAAAAAGCACGAAAGAAAAATAAATCCCGCGGGCATGAGATTCCTGAGAAGCGCATGTGGTAAAACGAGAAGGGATAAGTGCATAATGACGGAGTGTGACGAGGAAAAGATGATGGATAGATACAAAAGTAGTGCATTACGTTGGTTTGGTCACATTGAGAGAATGATCAACGCAAGTTTAACGAAGCAAATATATGTGGGTGAGGTTAGAGGTAAGGCCGGGCCTTGTAGGCCGCGTAAAACTTGGCTGAATGTAGTAGAAAGTATGATAAAAGAATGAAAGATAAGGAGTTTTAAATATAAAAGGACATGTCAGAGACAGTGTATGTATTTTGCGGAAGCTAGGGAGGTATTCAGAGATAGGAAAGTATGGAGAAAGATTTTGAATGAAAAATAAATAAGAGGCAGGGATTGTTTTGTTTATTCTAGCGAAATTTTAGTCTTCTGGATATTAAATCCAAACCTCCTTTACGAAAATTAGTTCATGTTCAAGGGACGAATTTCTCACGAGATGCACATGGACATCCACATTAACAATAGGTGCACATGCATTAACAGCAGTTTATTAAAAATTAATTGATATTGATAAATGTAAGAGTATTATTTCTAATTTTTTTATGCAATATATCTCGTATAACTGTAAACCTGTTGTATCTAGCGTAACCTTTTGGTTAAAATTGGTTGTCATGTTTCGAAGAATTCCTCTTTGATGATGACTAAATTAGTGTGCTATTAATACGCACGTTGCATATATAACTACCACTAGATTACCTAATATCTTCAAATACAAACTAGCGTACCTACACTTACGGATGTTTACATCATCGAAAATTTGAGTAAATAAGTACAGGCGATACAACCTTAAATAATCAAGTACATTGAGTTGAAAATAGGTAATTAGAAGAATATTTGAACTTCCACGTTTTGTATTTCAAGGAAGAACCGGGTGTACAGTCTGATGTATTGTGATATAGGCTTACGCCGATATACCGTTTACTTACTTTCATATGAGTAACATATTTAATAAATATGTTTAGTGAGAATAATGGTTTTCATATTTTTTCAGAATATGCATTTCATTTTTATACGCAAAACAGAATGAAGAAATTATAAATCGTTCTGAAAGCATGAATGAACACGGATAAGAATGCAATCATCTTTTCCAGGACTCAATATTCAACAGGTTGTTACATTTCAATTTGTATCTTATTATTTTACTCGGACGGGAATCAAACTATGAAACAATAACATCACGGACTGAACCTGTAATTACTATAATGTGCTAAGCTATTTCAATAAGCTACCTGAATGTAAAAATAATGACACGGATTGTACTATTCTTTTTTTATTGTTATATAGAGATTGGTTTTTGTACTTTTTTTCTGATTACTATACTTTCGGCAAACTGTATGTATATTATAATTTTTTTATAACATTAGAGGCCACACACAATGCAGTTAGAGTTAGTTATACGGGGGCCAAAACGAAGTTTGATATAAAGAAAAGTTCAAAATAATTGTAATTAAAAAATAAAAATATACCCAATTCTTACTATAAGCAGGTATGCTCTGTTTACTGATGATAAAGTGAAATTGTGTCTTAATTGTTCATTTCTTTTAGGTTCAAAACAGTTTCAGTTTGATCCCCGTAATAAACCTAAAAATGAATTAATTTTTACCATCCTTGAAACAATATTTAGTTTTTTTAATTTACTTTAAAATTATAGGGTTTTGACTGTGGTTTACTCAAATCCATCAACGCACAATATATGAATATACCTTCTGGATATCTTTTTTTTAAGTACAAATTAAATTTACATTACATTTTAATATGGTATTATTTAGTAAGTGTAACTGTAAATTAATAACGGTGTTACACGCTGATCAAAATGTTATAAAAGATTTGCACTAGCTCTTTATTCTCTGCGTTTAACCGCAACACAATCGTTTATCTGGCTGGTTTCCTTGTTCAAATTTAAAATCATCTAAATGTAGAAACGTAGGATGCATATATTCACTGTCTTAATTTTACAGCTTTGTTTTCATGGTTGTAGATCAGGAAAAAATAAATGAATTGATTATAATATACGGATCCATGATATGAAGATTTAGTTTACTACTACATCGTAGTGGATGTAGAATAGTGGTCGTTTGTACAAAATAACGTAACATAACATGATAATTAATTTTATTATGATTTAAGGAAATGATCACACTTTCTTCAAATGGTCGCAACCCTTAAAACTCACTTAGGGTACGAACAGAAAGAAAGCAAGTTTCTCGCTTAATGGTAGTCGCCGCCGATTATCAGCGCTGATAAATGATCAGAAGTAAACAGAAACCCGCTGACAAATTATCTGCCGTAATGCTTTCTCATATATGTAAATAAATAACTTCAAAGCACACAATACCTGAATTTGAGTCATATAGGTTATTAAACACGATAATTCCTCATTTTTCATCCGCCATTTTGAATTTTTTAACTTTGACAAATGATTTATTCTTAAGGATCTTAAAAACCCCCAATACCCAACTTTCAAAAAAATTTTGCACCCTAAAAACGGTGCGCCACTGGCAGTTTTTAAAATTTTGTATTTGGATAATGTTTTACAAATTAACAAAGTTGCAAAATTGATCATTAGCCCACAATACCTGAATTTTAGTCATATCGAATTTTATATACGATTTTTGATCCGCCATTTTGAATTTTTTAATTTTGACAAATGATTTATTCTTAGTGATCTTAAAAACCGCCAATACTCGACTTTCAAAAAAATCGGTTGATAAATTAAAAAATGCACAATTTTGCACCCTAAAAACGTGCGTCACTGGTATTATATATTTTTTTATTTTGAAATTATATAAAAAAGTGTTAGTTTGTTATTTTAATTATGTAACTTTTTAACATTTGAAGCTATGAATTTTTTAGTTTTCTGATCCCCTAAAAATGCCCCGCCACTGGTTGGATTTTTCTCATTAACGACCTAGATTTTATGGCAAAGCATTATTGTACCACATTTCAATCGATAACTTTAATGGTTCAAAAAATATCCCCCCCCCCCACACACTCACACACAGACACAGATTCTAAATTTTTTTTTCTAAAAATTGCTTTTTATCGATAACTTTAATGATTCAAAGATATCGCGCACACTCACACACAGACACACAATCAGAGACGAAATTGTTTTTTTCTAAAAATATGTTTTCGTTTTGTTTAGGTCACAAAACCCCGAGATATGTAAAAAAAGGTGTTTGAAAATTAAAACCGATTACATAGCTTTCTCTTTATAGGCCTTCTTTTATACGTATTTGTACCGAGCTAGTAGCGTAGTGGTGACACGACCTGCTTAGCATTCGGGAGGTAATGAGTTCGATTCCCGTTACCGTCTATCTTGTATGAGGTTTTTCAGGGGGTTTTCCTCATACACATGCAGCGGCGTGGTCACTGCGTATATGCACACCATGTGTGGCTACTTAGGCGAGTGCTGGGGTAGTATTTTCCCCCTCAGAATCCTAACTCCGTTCCATCCGATCCTATCCTGACCACACCCATCCTTAATCCCACCATGCATATATACGTAATGTATGTATGCTGGGAATCCATCATTGTGAAAGCGCCCCCGCATTGATGACGGGAATGAAATACGTGGCCTTTTTTCTTTTTTTCACCTAGATTTGTATTCGTAGTTTGTGTCAATGTTGAGAAGAAATACTGGGTGATTCATTAAGGGTAGCGACTGGGCGTATCTCGGAAACCATATGTCCTAGAATTCTTATAACAAAATCGGCCCTAAAAGAATGATTAGAAATGTTGTTGAGTACATAGTTATGTGGTACGGCTTTAACATACGCCAATATGTTAGTAACATTTTCTTCATTGCTACGTGTCTTATTTTTTGATGCGACAGATTGAACATTGCCGGTTTCTCGCAATCTTTGTGCCAATTTTTTTAATACTTTCCGAGAATGACGCCGTCTTTCAAGATCTCGTATAGCATATTCCCTTTCAGCAAGTTCTTCATTTTGTAGATTTTCAAAATACACACTAAGCATATCATATGCCTCTTCGTTTCATTAATACGGCGTTATAAAATAGTTGGTTTGCAAACTTTCAAACTCAATTTAACAGCAATAAAGACTTAAAAGTAAACAATAATAAAACATTAGTGTCATTTCCAAAGGTAAATTGATTACTTTTGAAACATCACACATAAAACTATTAGAGACCTTTTAAGACATTTAGGATTACATTTTTACTGTCTGAAATTGTTCATAGCAAAATTTGCGAGCATTGTGAGTATTTAAAATAATTAGGTAGTAGGTGCGTTTTGTAAATTTCTGTTACGATAGCTCCCTTAGTTTTGTTTCATTATTTATGTTAGTAAATATTTTTGTGATGTGTTTTTACTTGTTATTTTATTCTCAAAACAATTTTAGCAACATAATTCTTCCTAGAACTTACAGGGTGAGCCAACAACCATCAACACTCATCAAAAAATGGCAATATCTTTGGAATGACTAGAAGTCAGTTCACGCTTTTGACAGGTCATTTTCATCCTATTTGCCTTTTTGTAATCTGGTTAGAGTTATAGCATTTTATTTGAAATTTTTCAGAAAAAATCATAAATAGAGCCACCTAACGGAAAACTATGGACTCAAAAACATTATAATCAATCTTCTACGGCCGATTTTAGTATAATAATTTTTTTCCCCAAATTCTAGGACATACGGTTTCTGACATACGGCCGGTCGCCACCGTTAATGAATCACCCTGTATGTCGCCATCTTCATCAAACGATATGTTTCTCTTAGAAAATTCTTGTTCAAAAATGAACAGAAATAATGGGGTAGTCACCCCATAAATCAACGCAGAACGAAGTTTAGAGCATACTATCACTTACTTGTAGAACTAAAAGATCACGAAGATCGCTTCTTGAATAAATACGAATGCATATCAATACGTTCAACTATATTTTGGTGATGATTAAAAACATGGTATAGCTGTCACAAACAGCCCATATTTCGGGAAGAAAAACTGGTGATAACAATAAGGTAAAAACATAAAAATATGTATTTAATTTTCAGTACACATGGTACACAAACAAGAACAATATAAATACGATGCCTAGTTCTTACATTAAAAATTTGTAGAACTCGGACGGGATTGAAAAATTGACGAAAGTTCTTCCTCTGAGTTTGAGAAGTTATTGTGGGCCTGTGGTTGAATAGTGATTACAGGAATTTCACAAATGGGGGCGGGATTGGTTAGATAGATACAATTAACTGCATAAAAACTTAGAAAATTAATTGGTGTTGGTTACTGAGTTTTACATTAATCGGTTAATTTTGGTTACAGGTACCTAGATATTGGGTGTTGGTTTAAATCAATTTCTTTCACTTTTCCTATGGGGCCGTCCACTGTAGGTACTATTGCATATGAAACGGTTGTAGCAATGTGGGAAGAGCTGGAGCCAACACATATGTTTGGAATGTTCCAAATGTGATCGACTGCAAACATGTTCGCGATCGGCGCCGACTCCCAGTAAACAAGTAACCTGCTTTTTTTCTGTTCGTACCCTTATATCCAACCACCGAAAATACTTCACTGATACAACAATACAACTATACTGCCGCTTTTTACCTCTTTATTTTGGATTCTTATTCACCCTATTTTGTGCAATTTGATTCATTACACACTAAAAAGCAGAATAAATGATATGATGAACGTTTTCGAAATTTTTGATAGTAGTGATACCGAGTTATGTGTAATTATACCTAAAATGTAATTACTAATGTAGACCTCAGGTGTGAAGGTAACGTGATGTCATCCTGTAAAGAATTTTTCAGAAAATGTTATGCATACGTTGTAGGTACCGAGAAAATGTTATTATTGTAATAGACATTTTTAATTCGTAATTATTACCGCCAACGAAAAGATAATATATGGATTTTAATATCTTGTCAATAAGTCGTATATGGAGAATGTTTTTCGGACTCCATTTTATTTGATTTATTTTTTATAACTAAGATTTAAATGTATGCAATTAAGAGTTGAAAAGAAAAAGAAAACACACGTTGGGGTAAAAAAACAAGTGTTCTCCCATGTGACTCGGAATTGCCTTATTCGTAACGACCGTGACAAATCTAATTTTTGTATATGCGGAATTGGGTAAAATGTCGCCGTAATTAATTACACTGGCACATCCAGAAAAATCAAAAGACAGCTCTGTTTGAAAACGTTGAAATTCGAGACCTATAGGGTTTGCTACGGACGGATTGCTATTTCAAAAATTAATACTTCTGTTAATAATAAACATGAAAATATTCCCACGTAGTATTTCTTGTTTTTTAAAACTTTTAAAAACTGGGGTGGATTTGGTAGTAAAACAGTTAGTTGGAGTTGCAGGTTCGATTGAGTCGTAACGGGTAGGAGACGTTCTATTGTTTTTTGCTTGCTACAAACGATAACTGTAAACCGCGGTGGCCATAAGAATATTATCGTTCCCGTTTTAGTGAAAACTAAAAACGCGAATCTGTTGATTTTCATATAAGTTTTCTAACAACATTAAAGTGGTCAGGTAAACAAGTTTATGTCGATAAATAATCACCCCGTTTTCATTTTAATCTGCGAAGCGGGCGTGCAGATAAACATATCGATAATCACATCGTTCTGGTTTTAATCAGGGAAGCAGGCGGGCAAACAACGTACCTATAAATAATCGCCACCGTCTTAAGTTTAAACCACGTACACCTTAATCCGTGAAGTGTTGGTGATTAAGTGATTAATTAAAGGATTATATTCAAGCGTAAATAGGTATTTGAATGTAGATTAAAGCTCGCAATAAGCAATTCTACAATCTTTACTATTTAGTTATCACGAGATATGGAATCGCTCAGAACTGTCTCTTGCTAACAAAGGGTAGTAATGCGGTAGTGATTTAATTACCAATATACGATCTCGAAAAGTTGAAATCTTTTAAAAAAACCGTATAGTATTCCACTCATTGCTGAGATGTTTGGGTATTGTAGATAGTTTATTAACATTTTCGCCCGCATGGAGGACTTAATGCGTGGACAAACGTGGCATGATAAACCTCAGTCTAATTGTTGTTACTAACGATTTTATGGAAACCTGTCTAGCTGCCATTAAGAAAATTTTGATTCCATCTTTACATTAGAAACTGATTCCCCATCGTTTTAGCTGTTAAAAATAACCCGTTCTTATTGATTTTAAATGCAGAAAGATCTATAGATGAACCTGTAGGTTGAGAAACGTATGCGGGAGGTTATCGGTCGTTTTGTAAACGTAACTGTTTTATATTTACATCTTCTTCATCTTGTCAATCAAATCATGGGTTTCCAATGTTGTAACCAAAAGTTTTTAAACGGTTATACTAAATTTTCGAAGAAAGAATCCCAAAAATTACCCACCTGATACGTTATCTTTCGTTAACATACTAACCGTTTCAATGAGTGAAAATTATTTCATGATTTATGGTTTACATTCACAAATATAAATACTTATCTTTTATTTATAAATGGCGTATTTATAGATTTTAGAAACTTTATACGATTTGACTACAATTTCAGTTATCGTCGTCAGCAAAAAGAACACGATTTATTAAAAGACCTTAGTATTAAACAAATTTATAAATTATGAAAATACAAGGAATGTATGAATTATAATCATGAAGGTCAACACGGGTAAGTGTGACTGTGAGGCAAGTGAGAATACTTCCTCTAAATAAATTTCAAATAACTACCTGTCAGTGACATCTAGTGGACTGTAGCTTAAACTATAACTATACTAATCTAGATCGGTAGAAATTCTGATATATCGAAAAATATTCCATAAACACAGGGAGTCAGTACCAGCAACCAGTTGAATAAGTAGACACGGGCTGTTGCAAAAAATTAGAATCGGCGTAGAATTTACGATAAGTCAAAGTTTTACTTAAAAGTCTACAAATTTGTGTTGTCTGTATGTGATAATATGAATGAGGACATGTTTTTTTAATTCTGAAGTAATTTTGAAGCATGTGTCCCGAGAAAGAGATACATTGGGGTTACTGTGACCTGTAGTATAGGGGCAAGTAGGACATATATAAAATAAATATATATTCTTGTTTCAGATAGAAGATGGTTAGAAATTATAAACGTAAAAGTCAACGAGATTCAAACTATTCCCAAGCTGACCTTGAAACTGCTGTTGAGGAGTTAAAAGAGATGTTATCAGCACCTATGGCGCTGTCAATTTACATAAAATTACAACTTTATTATATCATATCAAAGGTGCCTGTGGTCAAAACAGTAAGACTTTCGGCAGAGCACCAGCAATACCACATGATGACGAAAAGCAATTAGCCTCAGGCCTTAAAATAATGGAGCAATGGGGTTTTGATATTAGTCGTAAAGAAATTTTTAATATTATTGCCAAGTATGCAACAAACAATAAAATAAAAACCCCTTTTAAAAGTAATATCCCTGGTGATGAGTGGTTTTTGAATCTAAAAAAAAAGACACAGTTTGAGGCTTAAAAAACCTCAAGCTGTTGAATTTCCTGGAAGAAAGATGACAGATCCCTTTGCCATTAATGAATACTTTGACTTACTCCATAGAACTTTCACTGATCTAAATTTGTTAGACAAGTAACAATTAATTTTGAACCTCGATGACACATCTTTGTCTCATGATCCCCATAATACATAGGTGGTTGGAGCAAAGGAAAGACCAAGTTTAAGAGCCCCGGTAGGGAAAATATGACTATTTTATCAGCCGTGGCAGCATCAGGTTTGAAAGAACCGCCACTGATTGTATTTAAGGGCTGGAATGTATGGGACACATGGTTGTCGGATGAACTTAATACCTATCCAGGAACTGCCTACGCAGCAAGCCCGAGGGGGTGGATGGAGACATATATTTTATAATTATTTTTAAAAAAACTTTAATTCCTGCATTGGGACCCAGCCGACCAGCTCTTACAATATACGATGGGCACCGTACGCATATCAACATCCCACTGATTGATCTTGAGCGTGAAAATGGTATTACCGTATTAAAGTTGCCCCCCATACCTGCCATTTAATACAACCGTTGGATTTGGCTGTTCTTAAATCCCTAAAGGATAAGTGGGATTTCCAATTGGTTTTTTGGTATAGGAACCACGTTGACCTCAGAATCCCGAAGAAAGATTTTTCGGAGTTCGTAGGCAACAACTGGATCAAAAATTAATACAGAACGGGTTTAAAATAGTGGGTATTTTTCCGTTTGATCGCAAGGTTATTTATTAATCATTAATTTATTTTTTATTTCTATTTTATCCAATAATAATAAACTACACTTGGCGAAAAAAGCAGGTGGTGCCACAATTTATTAATTAATAAAACATTTATTTTTATAAAAAAAAATAGACTAACCTAACGTGACGCAATTGATTTTAGAATGTACCTTACGAAAATAAATGGTTTTCAAGTAACATTAACTTCTGTTGTTATAAGTAACGACCAAGTATAATAGTCAAAATTAAAAATAAATAAATAAAAAAAATAGCACATTGCAATAGTTTGAATTTATCAGAAACGTATTGTGAAAGTACGACTTCAGTAATTTAATATGGATTGTATTGTAATCAAATAAAAAACTTAAACTAATTATTACCTTGAGAATCAGTTTTATAGGAACTTTGTGACCCATCACCACTTTGTGCAGAAGGAGCTCGCCGCCTTAGCGTTTCCAATTCTCTTAAATGTGACGTAAACGGTGCATCAGGAAACGGCCGATGCCCTAATCCTAACGCTCTATATGATTGAGAACCACCTGAAATTTGAATAATGTTAAACCCAGCAGAATAAATCACACAAACTCAGACTAATTAGTAACCGTTTGCATTAAAATTCAACATAATGTATTAGTTTGATCAATTTAATTTTGAAAACAACATCCTTTTCGAAATACAATATCTATCGTTGTTTGCGTTTTAGTTAAAAGGGGTTAGTGGAGTTAACGTGTAGTACAATAAACGTATACCTGAAACTAGATGTCGTGGTGTGAGTTAATTAGGACAAATCATTAACAGATGTTGGGTCATCAGCGAACACAAAATTCTACAAATAATTTAGTATTAATGGTGACGGAAATGACATGGGGGAGGAAATCATTGCACTACTGGTCTGATGGCTTCCGTTCGACGCTAACGCCGTTTACAAATTTTAGGCGATGTTTAGTTTCAATGTAATCGACAAGCTGAATTTGCAAATTGATTATTTCAAAATTCAATTCGAATAAATTTGCTTTTTATGTTTTAAAACCAATAATCGAACTCTCATTACACTTTTGCGAATAAATCAAGTTTTATACAAATTCACAGTGGCAACTATTAAAATTAAGCATAATTTTTTCAACACTTTATTAAACATATCGATAAACGAATTAGCCTTAATTAAAGACAACTCATCAAAATACGTATACGTTCAGTCTTTACTATAGATTTGCCTCACCGCATACACAACGATTACGGTTTGTGGTATAAACTCCCCACAACCATTTTTTGCAGATGCCACAAACTATTGTTTTTTTGGTTTACTGTGTTGTAAATGCTCAGATTGAAATATGCACAAAGCTATTTTGTCCCATTTACAAATTTTGTAAGAAAAACTGTTGCATTTCATAAATATACGGGGTGTAATTTAATTCAATGCTAAAATTGACACAGGTGATTCTTAAGCTCCTTTCATGACTGAAAGCCGTCACTGTATCCTAAGATGCGTTATTATTGAGACACAGCGCTCGAAAAATTATTTCGGTACTCCTTAATTAATTTCTCTTAAAATTTTAATGAAATAACGTTAATATCTAGACTAAAAATTTTTTCAGCTGCTCACAACAGCGATTTAGAATTAAAGTGAAACAATCTAAAACACAAAACTATAACTGACAAACGCAACTTGTAGTCAAATAACCGTAACACCGTAAGGAACAGGAGAATTTAAGAGTGTTAGTTGAAAATGCCGCGACTCGGAAAAATGTAACTAAAATATCTAATTAGGTTTTATTTAATTATATCGCAAATTGTAAACAAATTAAATAGTAGCAAACAATTACGAAAGGATCACGTTTTATTTTTACCATTCAACTAATACACATCCGTATAGTATGTATTGCTAATCAATAATGTTATATTTGAATAACCTTTTATGAAAATCATGTAATTATTTAGAAATATTGAAATAATAATATTTTATTCACAATTAGTTTATAACATATCGCTTTTCCTAACCCTGTAAAGCAGGGGTGGCCAACCCAAAGGATCTTGCGGGCAACTATGGAAATGCATCTTAACTCCGCGGGCCGCTCATAAATTAGATTAAGACGTACTATAGAAATTTTTTTGGAGTGAAAAATTGAAACATAATGAGTTATTATTATTGCTCTTCTTCTTCTTCCTCTTAATATACGACTAGTCCTGTATTTTCCCTAATGTTCCTCTATCGTTCTTCTCTGGATGTCTAGACCCAGCTGTCCTTCCACCGTTTGGGTGGTCTGCCTTGTGGCCGTTTAGTTTCTGGTTTGTCCCTCATTATTCTTCTGGCGAGTCTCCCATCGTCCATCCGCTTCACGTGATCCCTCTCTTTGTCTACCTCTGACCCATTTTCCAACGTCTGCTATTCCACATTCTTCTCTTATGTGTGTGTGTTCCTGATTCCATCTCTGAGGCTTTTCCCAGTTATCATATGTAAAGTCTTCATTTCCATTGTTCTCATTGCTTGTTTTGTTTTATTCGTCTCGATTCTTGTTTCGGCTCCATAGGTCAGTATTGGTCTTACACAGGTCGTATAGAATCTTGTCTTGCTTTTAATGTTTATGTGTTTATTCTGCCATATTACGTCTCTGAGTTGTCCTGATATCATCGCCGACTTATTCACTCCCAGGTATTGGAATCTACTCACTTGTTCGATAATCCTTTCCTCCACCATTAGCTTGCAACGTACTGGCTCTTTCGCTGTTACCATCGTCTGTCTTCTCAATTGCTATTTCCATATTGTAATTGTTTGCTGTTTTGTTTAGTTGGAAAAGCATTCGTTGTAAAGTGTCTTCACTGTCGGCTGTCAGCGTCACGTCATCCGCGAAGCACACTATTTGGCAATTACTGCGTTGCATTTTATATCCCAAGCTTGTTTTTTTTTACAGTGCTGATGATTTCGTCCATTATCGCGTTGAAGAGTGTCGGGCTTAAGCTGTCCCCCTGTCTTATGCCCACTTCTACCGGTATTTGTTCTGTAAGGTTGTTGTGATTTTATCGTTGTTGTGTTATTGTGGTTTAATTCTTCTATTAGGCAAATTATTGATTCGTCTACTTTTCGTTTTTTCAAGACTTCACTTAATCAAACACGGTCAAATGCTTGAATGAAGTCCAAAAAGCACATATACAGGGGTTTCTCGAGTTCGATCGCTTTTTCTATTAATTGTCTAATTATGAATATTCCATCTATCGTGTATCGGTTATTCCGGAACTTCTGTTGCTCTTCACAACTACCTATAGTGTTAACAATACGCTGTGATAGTATTTTTGTTAGTGATTTGGCTGTGCTGCACAGCAAGCTAATTCCTCTGTAGTTTGATGGTTCTTTTCTTGATCCTGTTTTGTGAATGGGGATCGTTATGATTTTACTCCACTCGTCGGGTATTGTCCCTTTTTGATGTATCTTTTTAAATAGAGTAGTAATTTCTTTGACTAGGGCTTTATTATTGCGTTTACTATTATTCATGCATGTTAACATAGATAATATAATAATAATGATACTAAACGCACATTGTAAAGAAATATGCTGTGCCCGTCTAAAGTACCCCCCCCCTCCCCCCAACCTATTATGTAAACCACAAAACGAAAATTAATAAAATTTTGGGAAACCGAATCAAGACACATATCGCATTTTTGATGGTATTCAGAGACGTAATCATTAAAAATGGAAGACAGCCGCCATTTTGTAATGTGATTTTAAATGAGATCATATAGTCATTTGAAAGCTCGTTTCAAGTCCTTTTCAACGACATCAACAGCATTAAAATATTGCTACTCATTTATGAGTTTCAACCCAAAAACCTCACAACATAAATTGGTGTTTTTGGGTTGAAACTCATGAATCAGTAGTAATATTTTAATGTTGATCTCGTTGAAAAGGACTTGGAACGTGCTTTTAAATGGGGTATTACTTGCCATATGATCCCATTTAAAATGGCGGCTGTCCGTCATTTGTAATGATTACGTCAATGAATACCATCAAAAACATTGTATATGTGCCTTAGTTCGGTTTCCCAACATTGCATTAATTTCCGTTTTATGGTTCATATAATAGGTGGGGCGAACTTTAAACATACACTGTATAACACTAAAAATGAAATATAAAAAATATATAAATATAAATGAAATCATTAAAAAATATTTATTTTACTATTGCGATATTTGTTTCTCCACTCTTTCTCAAATTGGAAAATTTCTCTTTTGTGATGTAAGTGTTATAAAAATTAATTTTTGATTGTGATGTTTAAAAAATTTGTCTTAATTTAATATAGCACTGTAAGTTAAACAGTTCCATTTGGAGATTTGGGGCCGACTCGATTTCAATATAAAAGGGACATATTTCAAAAATTTCTTTTCCTTGCACTCATATATTTAATTGATTAAGTTTTTCGACAGTATCCACTAAAAAGCATAAATCCAATCACCACTCATCATTTCTTAATTTTGGTACATGTCTGCTTGTCATTCATAAAAAGTCCATTTCTTCTCATAACTCATAACACCGCTGTAAACATCTTCCACGAGTTAACCATCTGACTTGATTGAAGTATACAACCTCACCATGGGTATTCAGAATCTAATTCTTTCAGAAACTCCTTAAATTGCCGATGCAGAAGTGCATGTGATCGAATGTAATTCACTGTTTTTACTGGCGTAACATGATCCATCGATATCAATATCTGTCATATTATCGCAAGAATACTATTGTAAAATCAAACTTAATTTTTCTAATAATTTCGACAGTTAATTTTTGAATATATGGATGCACAAACAATGATTCTTTTCATACATTGGTTTTTATTACTTTGGCCATTATACAATAAATATATTTTGTATGTGATGAATCTCGCGGGCCGGAAAAATGTTCAAGGCGGGCAGCATGCGGCCCGCGGGCCGCGGATTGGCCACATCTGCTTTAAAGGTTGAAAAGTGAATGGTTCTACGGGTTTACTTTAACAACAAAAAAATGAGACAGTAATGTGATGAAGCGGTCAGTAATGGACCACTTTCCAACCTGTGGGGAAGCTACTATCGATTTAAACTACCAATGTCAAATTGACAACTTGCCAATTTTAATAAAGGGCCAAGAGTATGCAACCATTTTTTCTCACGTGCGTAGATGGTGAGTGAACGCAAGTAATAGGTGGAAACAAATAACACGTTTTCTTTACTAAGCATATTTAATAAGTAACGACAAAACCAATAGAGAAATAGTTAATATTTTACCGACATAAGCGATAATATTATGGCAGTAGGTTTCTACTAATTTTTTATTAGCACAATTAAAATTACAAAATTTTGGTCGTTAGTGTTATTTAGTACGACAGCTCATGTGGCATTTCAATAGGGGCATCAAATTTTTATTTGACTTGACGACCAAAATTTTTTGATTTGAACTGTATAATGTTGCTTATTCTTTAATTGTGAATAAAATCGTATACAACCCTCGGCAAAAGTACTATTCCCGTGTCCCGAGATCTAGTTCACCTTGAGACTACGCCTATACTTCTCTCGACAGGGATGGAACACTTTCCGCCTCGGTATGTAATACACTATTTCTGTACTCTTTTACTCACATTGAATAAACACTATACTAAAGAAAAGTATCATATACAGGGTGTAATGCAATCGGTGACTTTTATTGGTTTGTTATTGTACAAAACTGAAAGTGAAATATTAATTTACCGAGTATAGGGTAAGAGACCCAATAGTTGGTACTGCCCTAGTGATTAGCACTGTTGTGTATTTTCGTTATTTATAATAATTCCTTCATACTTATGAACTTACTTAAGCTACTTTAACATAGTTGGTGTTGTGCAGAAGGCAACGGGAAACCACTGCAATAAATATCCACATGGATATCCCTAGTAATAAATCATCATCAGAACCAAAATAAACTCCGGGATAACTTCCCCAATCGGATCCCTAGGGGGAACAGTTGTGAATCAAGTCAAAAGAATATCAATAAATGAATTAAACATTGGAACCTGGAATACAAATAGTTCGTACAGAGCAGGCAAACTGAATAATATAGAAATGGAAATGAAAAGATTAAAGATAAGCATTCTGGGTGTTAGCAATACAAGATGGCCAGGAAATGGGAAGTGCACAACAAACAACAGCACCATACACTACTCGGGCAACAATGACCGAGAACTTAGATACGGAGTTGGAATTATAGTAAATAAAACAATGGCACCGACGATTGTGAGCTTTACACCATACTCGGACAGGATTATGATGATACATATCAAGACAAATATAGGTGGAGTGAACATTGTACAGATATATGCACCAACTGCAGACGAGGACAACGGAGAAATAAAAGAATTTTACTCGCAGTTAGAAGAAGTATACCAAAGCATCAGACACAAACATATGACAATGGTGACTTCAATGCGAAACTTGGCAAAATTAAAGTGAAGGGATGTACGAGAAGTTTTGGCCTGGGACAACAAAATGACAGTGCAGACCGATTAATACTAAGATAAAGAGTCGGTGGTTGCAAACACGCTCTTTAAACTCCCAGCAAGACGCCTATACACATGGAAGTTCACAGCAGATAAATCTGGAAAAATAATACGCAATCAGATAGACTACTTACTAGTTAACAACAGATATAAAAATGCCATTAAATCATCAAGAACATACCCTGGTGCTGATATATATTCTGAGTATGTCCCAGTAATAACTATAATAAATGTAAGAATGAAAAAGATTGTAAAACGACAAAGCAACAACGCAGACATGAAACTCTTAAAAGATTCGGAAATAAAAGATAAAACACAACAAGCAATAAATTAACAAATTAAAAATATAGATATTCAAGCAGAAAGTAGTGCAGATGAAACATGAAAACAGCTGAAACACAACTAAAGAAAAATAGGACGAAGAAGAAACCTTGGATGACTGAAGAGATGTTAGATCTTACGGACGAAAGACGAATAAACAAGAAAGATATCGAACAATATAAAGAGCTGCATAAAGTAATACAAAGAAAAATAAATATAGCAAAAGAGGCACATCTTGAAGAACAATGTGAAGAAATAGAACAACTAAATAAGAAACATAACAATTTTCACATGCACAAGAAAATAAGAGAAGTAAAAGGTCACAAAATGAACAAACAATGATGAAAGAGCAGATAAAACGGAACTAACAGCAAATAAGGAAAATATAACGATATTGAAATCGGAGTTAATACATGCTCTTAACAACATGAAATCTGGAAAATACCTATTGAACTCTTCAAACTCTTCAATAACGAAGTAATTGATATTCACTCAATATTTTTAACAAAACCTATGAAACAGGTATAATTCCTTAGCAATCGCTAACATCCACATTCGTATCAATACCGAAGAAAGCTGGTGCAAAAGAGTGTACTGACTATAGAACGATTGCACTTATGAACCATGTGATGAAATTATTTTTAAAGATAATCCACAGAATAATCCAAAGAATGTACGTAAAATTAGAGGACGATATAAGTGATGCACAATGTCATCAGTCAATGATGCCTAGACATAAACCAAGACATGTACGTCTGTTTATTGATTTAGAAGAGGCATTTGACAAGGTCAGACACGATAAACTCCTGAAAATTCTCTTATAGAAAAAAATGGACATGAGGGACGTAAGAATCATTAACAACTTATACTGGGGACAGAGAGCCAATGTAAAGGTAGAAAATACTCTAACTGAAGACATTAGTATATGACGAGGAGTGACACAGGGCTGCATCTTGTCCCCACTGCTCTTTAACATATAAAGTGAAGCTATGTTTAACGAAGCCCTAGAAGATGAGGAAAAAGGTATCATGATAAATGGCTAGGCAATCAATAATTAGATATGCAGACGACACGATATTACTAGCAAGCAACTTAAATAATCTGAAATATCTGTTAGAAAAGGTAAATAACATCTGTAATGGATATGGATTAAAAATAAATCTTAGCAAAACTAAATGGATGCTAATTACAAAAGCTCCACCAAACCAAATTAATTTAAACATTACAAACACGGTAATAGAAAGAGTACAGGTATATAGATCTCTGGGAGCACGGATAGACCAAACAGGGGATCAGACTCCAGAAATCAGAACAAGAATGGAAATTGCCAGAGCATCGTTTGTATCACTAAGAAATTACTATACAGCCGAAATGTAAGGATACAGTTCAGGATGCGGGTGCTCCGCTGTAATGTGTTCCCTGTATTGTTGTACGCAGTGGAGGCGTGGACAGTAAAAAAGAAACACTTAGGCAAACTGCAAGCTTTCGAAATGTGGTGCTACCGAAGAATGTGGCGCATATCTTGGACCGAGTGGATCACCAACAGAGAAGTCCTTGGAAAAATGAATAAAGAATGTGAAGTCATAAACTCAATAAAAAAGTGAAAACGTGAGTATCTAGGCCACGTAACAAGAGGAACTAAATACGCCATGCTGCAAATAATAATGCAGGGAAAAATTAAAGGAAAATGGAGTGTCGGACGTAGACGAATATCTTGGTTGAAAAAACTTGAGGTTGGCTGAAGCAGTATCGAGCTGTTCCGAGCAGCTGCAAATAAGGTTCGCATATCAATGATGATTTCCAGCCTCCGATAGAAGAAGGACTTTAATGTTTAGATATCTTGTTTAGGTATAATTTTAGACGTAACTAGAATTGTTTTTTAAGAATATTCGACAAAAACATACTTTATTTATTTTAATTTTAAGGGTGCCAACCACTGGGCCCAAAATTAATAACCTACGTAGTTATTGGCACAAGTGCCAGTAATTAGTGCCACACAAAATTAGTACAGTTCTAATAATTGGGAATTTAGTATAACAGGTTAAAAACATAACTTTTAAATGTATTAATATTGATTTTTCTAGTTTTGGATCTAGATGATCCATATGTGAATGGAAGAAACTAGTCTGATTTTGTTAATAGCCTTGCTTAATTAAAAAATTACGGAATAATTCGGCGGGGTAGAATTCAAATAAGTCGAAACGTAAAATAATAGATATTTATGTATTAAGGGCATAATCAGAAGATTATGGCTCGAGGGAATGTTAAAAGCCCGACGCGAAGCGGAGGGCTTTTATATTCCTGAGAGCCACAACCTACAATTATGCCCGTGGTACATACAATGTTTTATTTTATTTTGCACCATGAAACTGGAACAAAATATTAAAAAGATTCAGTATTTTCGGCAAGTTTTTAAGTGCAAATGCAGTGAAATAAAGTCGACAGTAGGCTAATTTGTTGTTACTAAGATACTGTGATATTGCTATTATATATCATGTCATGTGTTTGCTGTCAATCATGCTGCTTAGCATCAATGACATTTCCGTGCTATAAAGACCACATTACGCCCGCATTTGGAGGCGTATAATAGATATTTATGTATTAAGGGCATAATCAGAAGATTATGGCTCGAGGGAATGTTAAAAGCCCGACGCGAAGTTCAATTGAAAATTACATCGCAGTGATCGCATATGTTAAAGATAAGCAGATTTATTCTAAGGTCGGATAAACTAAATAGCGTTCAAATGTAAATAAAACATGAGTGACTTTTTTTGCAAAAATGATTTTTGCTCATAACATCGTCATTTTTGCGAATTTTCAAAAACTTTTTTTCAGCACAAATAGCACAAGTCTAGCACAACGTAGCACAACTTTAATTTTTTGATTTGGAAAAATGGCGGGGCTAACTTTTTTTGCAAAAATATTTTTGCTCATAACATCGTCATTTTTGCGAATTTTCAAAAACTTTTTTTCAGCACAAATAGCACAAGTCTAGCACAACGCAGCACAACTTTCATTTTTTGATTTGCGAAAAATGGCGGGGCTAACTTCAGGGACATCATGACTTTCAATAATATTAAAAAAATCCTTTAAACCGTGTGATTTGGGCAGTCTGCACACTACACTAAACAATCATTTGCCATTATTTAATTTTAAAGAACTAATTATGAATTCTGGTTTATTGGAATAACTACTTGTAGATGTCTGTATCACTTCATAGTTTATGCTGTCCCTAATGTAGATTGTCACTCCTCCTTTTTTTTTCGAGTCTATTGTTTCTGAACAGTTTAAATCCATGTAAAACAAATAAATTTGTATTTAACCCTGGTTTTAAAAGGGTTTCACAGATCGCAATTATATCGAGGTCACTATTTTCAAAAATATTTCTAAAATTTTCCCAATGTGCAACTAATGTCTGCATTAATATGTTGTCATTTGCTTGTTGACTGATTCATAACATCAATTGGTGATGTAATTGATTGCAGTGTCATTTTATATTTATTATGAAACTAAAATGTTTAATTTAATTTCAGTTTAGATGTCATTTGTTGATTTTATTATTATCGGATCCCTTTCTGCCGTTACCTTAACGCAAAGTTGAAAGCGCTTATTAAACCACACATAAGAGACACAGAGAGAGAGGGAAGAGGGGGGGAGGAAGAAAGGGGCGAGAGATAGAGATAGAGATAGATATAGAGATAGAGACAGAGACAGAGACAGAGACAGAGACAGAGACAGAGACAGAGACAGAGACAGAGACAGAGACAGAGACAGAGACAGAGACAGAGACAGAGACAGAGGCAGAGGCAGAGGCAGAGGCAGAGACAGAGACAGAGACAGAGACAGAGACAGAGACAGAGACAGAGACAGACAGAGACAGAGACAGAGACAGAGACAGAGACAGAGACAGAGACAGAGACAGAGACAGAGACAGAGACAGAGACAGACAGAGACAGAGACAGAGACAGAGACAGAGACAGAGACAGAGACAGAGACAGAGACAGAGACAGAGACAGAGACAGAGACAGAGACAGAGACAGAGACAGAGACAGAGACAGAGACAGAGACAGAGACAGAGACAGAGACAGAGACAGAGACAGAGAGACAGAGACAGAGACAGAGACAGAGACAGAGACAGAGACAGAGACAGAGACAGAGACAGAGATAGAGATAGAAATAGAGATGGAGATTGAGATGGAGATGGAGGGTCTGTATCTCAGCTAAAGAAATGGGTTCATATAAGTACAGCTCTGCTAAAAAGGTTTGATTCTCATTTGTACATAAACTAAGACGGCGTGTTAACAACTAAAATAAAATGCCGGCTTTCATAGGTTTATTAAAATATTAAAGTAGAGGGTTCATATCTAGAAGAAGTGTCTCCGCTATGTCTAAAGGAAATCGAACACTCTCTTGGGTATATAGATTTAAAATTTAAACCTACCTAGCTAACAAATTGTGATTAAATTAATTCAATTGAAAATTACGTCGCAGTGGTCGCATATGTTAAAGTTAAGCATAGTTATTCTAAGGTCGGATAAACTAAATAACGCTCAAATGTATATAAAGTCTGAGTGACCAATTCTCTTGTTAAATCTTGCATTCCTTTTCTTTGTCAATTAATTCATATTTAGCATCTCTTATAATATATTTGTGTAGTTCAGAAAGATGTAAAAGTATATTAATCTAATAATTGCGATGTTTTTTCCCGTCCTTCACGACTTGACGCCCGCACGCGGTACGATCATCGCGAGCCTGCGATATACGCCACTGATGACAGTTTTGTCGATTTGTCGAAGTTTCAATCAAACAACATATTTTGGCATTTTTTAATAAACAATCTGTAATTTTAGTAACGAACAATCTCGATATCATTAAGTTTTAAAAATAATATCATTTAAATATTCCTCCTTGACTTCGTCTGACTGAATTCAAAGTCTACCAGCTACCGTTAAACGAAATTTGTACCATTTCGTAAATAAAATCTGTCCGATTTCTTTAAAAATTTTGCAGTGTATTATTATTTCTGTCAAAATCAATTTAAAAATTTCCACATCATTTCTTAACATTGCCATTTTCACAATATGAAGTTCCTATATAAAAAAAGAGAAATAACTGTAAATTAAACTACTTTCTAACCATACTACATAATTTTGTATAATTTCTTTAAAAAAATGTAGGTGTATTTATTACAACTTAAAATTTTCGGTCCGATGCTTTTTATAGTACTATCGATGCGTGATTGTTTATTAGAATCAAAAATAAAATTAAAAGTGCAATTTTTCAATAGAAAGCTCTTGGGGGCACGTTTACGGAAATGTATCTGAAATGAATTGAATATAAAATCAATTCCTACCAATCAACTAACAATTAAAAAAAACTTATAAACTATACATATGTGCATAATGTATATGGTCCACGCCATTCTGATTGTATCTGACAGATCAACTACAAATAGTAATTACTTGGGGAATAATGAGGCAGTAATTGTAGATTTGTAAATTGCTAATCTGACGCATTTATCAGTGATTGAATCTCTATATGCGTATTTTGTATGTTCGCATTCAGTACACCTCATGTGCATGCATGACCTGGATGCGTTTTGTACATGTCGTGTATTTTGAATTGCGCGATTGTTTTAATGTATGTACAACAGCTTGTATTGTCAATAATTTATAAATTACTGTTAATCGAATCCATTTATTGATTGTACAAGTTAAACTTGTTATTTCGACTTTTTACTTTAGCTTAATTAGGTATTATTATTTATTCAAGTTATTTTTTTGAGATAAATTATAAAATGATAAGCCGTAGTTATATATTTATCCATAATCAGCTAGCTACTATATTAAAATTTCCGGCAATTAAATAATATATTCAGTTTGATTTCCATTTCTGCCTTGTTTCCATACCATAATTGTATAATTCAATTGTTATATGTATGTTATCGTTAAGCATTGTTTGAATATTTAAAGCATTACATTCATATTTTGTAATATAATAATACAATTCACTATTCAAGAAGAAAATAATCTCAATGTTATACACACCGGAAATTCTGAATCTGAATCAATAGAAATTATCAGAAATTTTAATTAACGGCAGCTGATATTAACAAATTAGATGTTGGAATTTTGTACTTTCAATTGTGTACACTAATGGGAACATTAAATGCGCAACTAGATAAATAACAAGTAATCAGCCAAGAATCACTTTATTTAACCATTTTTTTTAAATCGAAACGATTACGTTTGTCACAGGAATGGGGTTGAAATTTGAACATTTTTTGTTGTTTTAAAATCTATGAAAATTTGTTTTATTTTATTGCATATGATTATCTCTATTTCTAGTTACATCGTGTGTAACCATATATCTTTTTGTGGCCGTGGTCGTTAACCCTTTCCTTTCATGATTAAGTCCAGCCGCATTATTTATCGGTTCATCTTTATTTGTATATTATTTTTAGTTTCTAAATATGCTGTTTCGCGTTAGTTAGTATTTTTCCGTGTTTTTATTTACAGGTTGTACAAGTAAAATCATGATCACATTACAATTAACAATACTCTTTTACTTATCATGTTAACCCATACCGCCGATTAGCTATTAGCCGGTAAATGAAATAGAGCTGGTTATATTAATGCTGCTAGTCAGGTTACAGAACGTGCTCAAGATAAGGATGAACAGCATGGGGATCTTGAAAACGGTAAGAGATACGAAGACAGTTAAATTAGAGAAAAGTTGTATAATTTAGGGCATGTTCATATGTAGTTTACAAAAGTTCATTATTGTTTAACGTTTCCGAGATTTAAATCAAAATGCGATTTTCGGGTTTTTCTTTGTTCGTAATTCCTTCATTTATTTTAAACGATTTTTAAAAACCAAAGGTACTTCTTCATTGTCACTTTTTCAATTCTATCAAATGGCGTTTTTAAATTTTTTATTCAACGTTTCGTCTCCGTGAAACCATCACCAACTTTATTTTTTTATATCGCCGCAAGCAACGTAACGCCCTGTATTCGATAGTATTTTTTATTAAGAATTTAACCATGTTATTACACATTATGATTTTTTTATGTACAAATTTAACCTATTTAATTAAAGTTGAATAATTACAATAACCGTCATCATACACTTGGTTATTCAGGTACCGCCACAGAAGAAATCCAATGGACTTAAATCGGGTGATCGGCTGGCCAAGCTACTGCACTGTAAGTTCCAATCCATTTTCCTGTAAACCACAATGACAGGCAGTCCTATATATTTCTTGAGTTATGTGCTGGGGCACCATCTTGTTGAAACCAACAGTGGTTAACAAGTGCTAGAGGTAATTCATCTAAGGCATTTTCCAAATCAGTCCTTAGCAAGTTCAGATATTGTTCGGCATTTAAATTGTTGTGGTAAATAAAAGGTCCTATTATTCTCCGTCCCGAAGTGCCCATACACATATTAAATCCAAATTTGTGTTGATGTCTTGATTGTTTTTTTAAATGATGAACGATAAACGATGAATCTTATTCTTATTTAAAATGAATAGTGCTGTAAAATTAGCTAACCTGTACGATGTTCAATTTGACTTGTCGACATTTTAGGGTTTTCAACAACGGCTTGTAAAATGGTATTAACTTTTTGTCATCAGATTGTTTTTGACGTGATACAGGTTTTGTAAATGAACCAAATTCTTTTGAATTAGATTCCAAACGTCTAAAAATGAATTTATCAGGTTGCCTTCGTCCAAGATATTTATCCAGATACACAATTTCTGTGGGACAAGATGTAGCATATCAACATATCGAACTTTTCCTTGTTTGGAAAATTTCGTCTTTCCATAGATACACTTATTGATTAATTATAATAATAAATTAACTAAACAAAACCAAAAAAACAACCCACGAAGTAATGGTAATAAAAACAACTTAAAATACGCACAATCCAAATAACAACAACGATCTCAACGCCATAAAACTAAGTTAAACAGTTTTCAACAAAATGTTAAACAAGTGTTATTTTACCAACTGATATATGAAAAATCTAAAAATGATGATCCGAATTTTTGAGCTCAAATCCATAATGTGTAATAAATACATGGTTAAATTCGTAATAAAAAGTACTATCAAATACCGGGCGTTTCGTTGGTTGCGGCGATATAAAAAAATAAAGTTGATGGGAAACGATAAACAATAATGAACTTTTGCAAACTATATGTGAACATGCCCTAAATGATACAACTTTTCTCTAATTTAACCGCCTTCGTATCTCTTACCGTTTTCAAGATCCTTATCTTTGTCATTCTAACACATACTATTTGGGTTAGAACGTAAGTGTGTATTCTGTTTTTCTGGCCGCGGGCGATGAACTTACAAAACGCCCTACGTTACACGCATTTTAAATTGAGGTACCAGCGCCAATAGGGTAAGGCGTGTTTAGTGCGGCATGGAAAACATCCACTAAAAACGTAAAGAATTGACACTAAATATTTTGCTTACTTTTAAGTGTATACAGAATTGCACATTCCATATATCATTAAGAGGAAAACTCACATGTAATGGTAATAAACAGATAAGGGCTTTAATGTGATTTCAATTATGAATATGAAAATAAGTGATTATTAGTTATAATTAACGTCATGCCGCTATGGGCGTCTTTATCTATCATAATTTCTTTTCTATTATATACGAGTACATATATGAAATTGGATCGCTAGAAAAAGTAATTGCAGTAATTACGAAATTAATTTCTTAGTGTGCACTCATATTTTGGACAGAATAATAATGATTCTCCCTTTGTTTTAATAAATAAATGAATAATTCCTTAATTATACGGAAATAATTTAGCTAATTGCAAATGTAAATGTGGTTAATAGAGAAAGGATTTAATGTGATTGCAATAACGTAAATAGAATATAATTAGTAGATACAGCTAATTCTGATTTCTTATTTAATGACGGATATAGTTTTGAGCTTTCAATTTATTTCAAAATCCCCAGAAAAATTTTAAATGAACGTTGCCGGTAACTGATATTTAACATGCCGCGAGAAATATACTTTTGACCGTTGCATAATTTTCAAGCGGAACAAAGAAGAGTAGTACAAGATATTTGAAGTATGCTGAGAAGGAGATGGTTACAATAGACACAATAAAAAACAATAGAACACAAGGACTAGTATCATCTTGGCCTACCATAGGTAAAATATTGAACAATATTAGTTTCAATTTCAAAAAAAGAAAGGTCTTGGCAAACTGGTATACCAAAAAGTACAGAAAAATTAAATTATTCTTCGAATCATAAATTGTTTGTTAGTTGACTTGATCGGCCTATTTCCACAATTTCTGCTTCCGTTATCAGGTTTTGACTTCGGGCCGTACCGAGTTACTAATTCTGTATTATAAGTGTAACTGTGGTTTTAGATTAGTCGAGTTGATCGACCTATTTCCACATTTTCTGCTTTTACAGCGGGACGTTTCGGAGCCGGCTCTGCTTCCATCGTCAGGTAACATAAATGGTTGAATGAGAGTAGCAGCATAATATTCACCACAACCTCAAAATCGTACGGTTGCCACGTCAACATGGACCCCACAAATTTTGAAAGGTGATTGAAAGAATCAGCTATTACTAAACCTACTATCTGTAATTGTTATAGAGAATGCTGCTTACTATGCACGTTTAATAGAAAAAAAGAACAGCTCCAAAAGTGGTTAACAATGGAAAATAATCTATTTTCTAAGAGGGAAACTGATCTTTTAAACCTTGCTACGCAACAAATATTGATAGCAATGTGTAGTGGATAACACAATTAGAGAACAGTTATATTACTGCTATATCAGTTCAATGCAATTCAAAATATTTCTAGTGGATAGGTAGGTAAGTATGTCTACTCTGATATAGTACCCCAAATAAGGGAAGGGAAATATGAAAATAGCATCTGGGTGGTCTCGAGGTGCTAAATATAACGCTAGAACCTTTAATAATTTCGATAAATGATGGATATCCAGATAAAGATGATAAAATAATTTTATACCTATCTTATAATAGCAATTTATTTGTCTCCTTTTTCATCTAATAAATAGTTATATTTAATGTTAGTTGTTCCATTTGTAAATGTTTTTACATATTAATTTTTTTTAATAATGTTCTTAATTAACTTATTATTAGTTTGTGTACTTACGTAAAATAAACCGATGAAATATATCTACATATGGAAAAAATAAAATAGTATTTTTATTAGTGTTTCCGTCGCTAAGTCATAATTTAATTCCTCCAGCATTTATTACGAGCTAGATATACCTACTAATTATTCCAATCACATTAAATCATTCCTCTATTAATCACATTTACATTTACAAGTAAAATGTTTAACTGTAATTAAGAAATTACCCTATTACATACCAAGGTAGAATTACTATTATTCTTTACAAAATATAACTTCATAATAAGAAGCGAATTTCGTAATTAATTACTCTAATTATATTTGCTAGCGGTCTATAGAAATTTCTTATATGCAATCGTGTACGATAGAAAGCCAATTACGATAGATAAAGACGTCCATAAGCGACAGAAAGACGTTAATTATAAATATTGATCACCTATTTTCACATAGATGGTTGAAATCAGATTAAAGCCTTTCTCTGATTACTATTACATGTACATTTATTTATATTAGCGCTAACCTTATAAGAATGCATGTATTGCAGTCGTTTTATATCGAAATTTGTATAACAGTTCGTTTCATGCATGTTTGTTTCAGTAAAACAAAATGAAAAAAACCTAAAATTTTAAAATATATTGTGCTAAAAGAGGACGCTATAAACTACATAGAACATACCGTGTGTAACGTTTACAAGATACAAATATAACATTCGGAAATTTAGCTTATGGTATCTAAATTTGAGTATATGTTTAATGTATGTTCGTTTGAATAATTGAAGTTTAATAATACGTAAAGGAGAACGTTACGTAGGTATAGCATTTGGAAATCTTGAAAACATTACATCTGTTGGTTTCAATAAATTACAATTTAAAAAATAACCTAACATTTCCAAAAAAGTGTTATCTCAAAAATGGCTACACTTGGGGATAGGAAACCTTCAACAAAGTGGAATTCTTTTTAAGAACGTTCAAAATTGAATTAAAAATAGGGCGTTCCATATAAATTAACAAAGTTACAGCAACCGCATCAAAGGAAATTATACACCACAATAGAGAACGCCCTGTGTAACATTTTGAAGATATAAATATCACATTTCGAAGTCTAAAAAGCATTATATCTAAATTTGTATAAGTATATAGGTATGTAATGTGTATTCGTTTAAATAATATTAGGTCTTTGGAAATACTTAACATTTTCGAAGAAAATTAATTTAAGATACAGGAATTCCATTAAAAAAACGTAACTTGATATGCCATATAAATATGGAATCCTCGGTATATTTCAAAATGCATTTAAAATGTAGTGTATATTAATGCACATATACCTACGAACATCTTTACAACAAAGAGTACAGTTGGCCCACCCTGTATATAGTATATGGTACAGTCAGAAATTCACTCCATAAAGTATTCAATGCATTGTAATGTTCATCATATACAATTGTCGTCAGTTTCACAAATACTCAGTTTAATATACAGGGTGTTCCATTCAAAAAAACATACCTTGGATATGCCCCATAAATAAATTCTGTATATTCCAAAATACTTTTAAAATGAAGTCTATATTAATACACATATACCTACGAAACCGATTTCTGAACAAAGCGATCCAGTAGTCTGTACACTCTGTGCCGTCGAGCGTTGAGCCTACCCTGTATATAATATACAGTATTCAGAAATTCAATGCATAAAGTATCCAATATTTATATTTTTTAATTCCAAATGCGTTGTAGTACATATACCTACGAAAGCAATTTAAATGCATTGTAATGTTCACCATATATAATAGCCATTTTCACAAATACTTACCCAATAGCATAGAAAACACAAACACTAAGTAATAAAAATGGTACAATTTAATTGAGAAAGTCACACTTCTCACATTGCTTGTTCAACATCACAGTACAACCTCACTGTATCTACGGCTGGCAATACGTTTTCTTCTTAATTTAAAATGTTGAAATGAATAAGACGTTCTTAATTTAATGATAAAGTATATTGCGCAAACTTCCTAAATTATTAATGAAAAGGTCTAATTTTTTCCGTTAGTTGGAATAAATGGTTGCGTAGATCATCACAGCACGTTATGAGATACTTTTAAAAGTACTAATTGAAAAGGCACATGGCCGTTGTTCATTTAGAGCCACATTGAATAAGTTTGGTACGTAGGTTTAAGAAATTGTTACAAAGAAATTTAAATTATTGGTGAAATATGAGATCGTTTGTTTGATAGGAAGTATTTCTTGTTAAGATTCATATAATACTTGATATAACAATCTCATTTTTCTCTGTGTAGACAGATGTAAGTAACGCAATTCTAAACCAAACCTACAAATAAATAAATACAAAAGGGAGATAAATTATACTTTAAAAAATCTAGTATTCATAATTTTTTTACCATGGCCTACTGGACATAGTATAAATAATTAAAAATTGTGTAATTAAAACTTTATTAATGAATATGAATAATGAATTAAGATATTAGTCATTATTATAAATCATTTAGTAAAAGTTAAAAATGAGGTTTTCATGGATTTTCCATATTAAAAACTCGTTTTGACCACTTACATTTTAAAGCTTGAGTTTGCTTACTAATTTTGAATGTAAACAAGCACTTGTTTTGCATAACCTCATAAAAATACCTTCAATTGTCATTTCCGGAGATTATCATTCACAAATCACACAGTTATCAAATTATATAAAGTACACCTACACAAACTTGTACTTGGAAATATTAGCAAACTGGAGTAGTTAATATACCTAGGTTCGTAAAGAAAAAAAAAACTGTTTAATTGAGACAGAAGTCAATTTTCAGATCAGGTTAGAGTTACAAAAATTCGATAAATATTAAATATTAGATTAGAATAGAAAAGTCGATAATTCCTTTATAAATCTAGTTGCATACGGATGATGTTTGCATTGTCTATTTCGTTAGTTCCATTCAAATTAAAAAGAAAGGTGTTCATTAAAATTATTTTTGATTCTTGCACACGTGGAGATTTCGAGTAACAATTTCGTCGGTTATTAGCGGTATACCGTATAATATTACAATCAAGCGTACAAGTGGGAATTGTATCCGGGGTCGCTTCACTTTAGACGTTAGTTTACGTCAACCATTGCACCGAATAGGGCACATACGAGAACAATATTAAGATTAGGACATTATAAAATTCTTTTGCATTAATGTAATGTCGGATGGTCATAAAAATGATAAAAAATATAGGAAACAAACACTTTCATATATTTTCTTGTATCTCTCTATTCATATACATGAGAGCTTAAAGCTTAAAGCTTAACTAACTAGCAATGTTGCCATATTTCAAAATAGTAATGTACTACAGTCTTTCTCCCCTTATTGCGAAGGTTTTTTTTAACTATTGTACTTGCTAAATCAGCACGTGAGTGCTATACATGGTAGGTATTATGAAGATATTACAAAATAACAGTTAAATAACATTAGGAGGTTAATAATCCAACAATACATAAATATAAAATATTGCTACATACTTGAAAATGTTTTAATCATTTTCCAAAGAATTGTCACTGGCTAAAATTAAATCCCTGGTTGCACGTCTTTTAAGCCTTCGTATTGGAGGCAGAGTGTCGAGGCGATTTCTTTTATTAAGTCTTCAATACTTAGTAATTGTAGTTCTGAGCGTAGTTGAGTGTTACGCACCAACCAGTCGGCATTGCAGATAATGCCTAATATTTTGTTCTACATTACCTAAATTTTATGGATGTTTTACTTGCAGTCCCCCAGATGACGGAGCCATACATGATGATAGGTCGTATAACCGATTTGTATAACAGTGTGGAGCATGCAATCTTTAGCTTAGATTTTCGGTTAATTAATGGGTACAGAAGATTTAGCCTGTTATGACATTCTGAAAGTTTTTTGTTTATGTGAATAGCCTATGTTAATTTTCGGTCCAAGAATATTCCTAGGTATTTCACCGCTTCATCATATCGAGCTGGTAGCGTAGTGGTGACACGACCTACTTAGCATTCGGGAGGTAATGGGTTCGGTTCCCGTTACCGTCTATCTTGTAGGAGGTTTTTTCAGGGGGTTTTCCTCATACACATGTAGCGGCATGGTCACTGCGTATATGCACACCATGTGCGGTTACTTAGGCGAATGCTGGGGTAGTATTTCCCCCCTCAGAACCTTAACTCCGTTCCTTCCGATCCTATTCTGACCACACCCATCCTTAATCCCACCATGCATATACACGTAATGTATGTATGTATGCTAGGAATCCATGACTGTGGCTGAAGGAGCTCGAAAAGCTCGAGCAGCCCGCCCTCCCCCTTGGGGAGGGAATGAAATACGTAGCCCTTTCCTTTCCTTCCGCTTCATCGTTAGGATTCCAGGGAATTTTGGTTGAGTTCACTTGTAGTTCAGCTGGGTTAAGAGCTCGTCTTAGCGTGAAAATTTTAGCTTGGCATTATGACGTACGAAATTGAATTCTCCGTGTGTTGCACCATTGGTAGTAAAGATCGATTGCAGTTTGGAGTACATCGGTTGCTTGTTGAATATTTACGTTTTGAGATATAAATGCAGTATCATCTGCATGCTTCCACATTGTTAAATTGAAGTATGTCGTGTGTATACACGTTGTACAGAATTGGTCCAAGGACTGAGCCCTGAGGTACTCCAGCAGTGATTTTCTTAAAATTTGAATATTGTGAGTTGATTCTCACCTTGAACTTTCTATCTGATAGAAACGACGCAATCACTCGAATAAGATAAGTTGGTAAATTAATTTGAATAAGTTTATAGATAAGACCTTCTAGCCCCACTTTATCGAAGGCCTGTGAGATGTCGAAGAAGGCTGCTACTGTGTGCTTCTTAGTTTGGAACCCATTAGATATGATGTTAGTTAATCTTAGTAATTGGAGTGTGGTTGAATGATTACTGCGAAAGCCATATTGTGTTACTGAGATAACATTTTTGGTGTCTAAAATATCACTGAGACGTCGGTAGATAATTCTTTCAAGCAGCTTTGATAAAGTGCAGAGTAAACTCATTGGTCTATAATTGTTCACCGTCGTTTTGTCTTTTTTAGATTTGGGAAATAATATAATTTCTGCTTGCTTCCAGTTATCAGGAAAGTAGCCATTCCTTAAGCAGGTATTGAATAGATTTGCCAAGGAAACAATAGCTTTGAAGGATAAGTTTTTTAATACAATATTGGGTACTAGATCATGTCCGGGAGATTTTTAAGTGGGAGTTGATTAATAATGGTTTGAATTTCTCGAGGTGAGGTTGGGTCTAAATCTGTGGATGTTGTTGGAATGTTACGTTTAGCTGAAGATTCAAGTTCTCTGTGTTGCTGTTCATATTGACCTTGAGAAGGATTGGGTTTAAAAACCTCTTTCAGGTGCTGCGCAAATAGGTTACATTTTTCCTCGTCGCTTTCGCTATTATCTCCATTATATTTTAATGTATGAATTTCCTCGTGGTTTTAGTGGGCATCCATAACGAATTATCATTATCATTAGGGTTTATTTCTGAGAGGCGTTGTTGGTAGGACAAAATTCGTAAGTTATCGAGCTCATCTCTGATTTGATGAGTTAGATGATTTAGCATTGGCTTGTACTGTCTACCTTTGGTTCTGTTTCAAAGTGTTCTTTTTTTTTTTTTTCTTTAATTAGTTTTAAAATATATTTGGGGGAACTAATAAAGATCTATAGTGCTTACTAGTACTGGAAACTGTAGCAGCCTTATGGGCCATCTGTTTCATAACGTCTTCGGAATTTGATAATCATTTTCTTTGTCTTCCAAATCAACATCATCAACATCATCCATAAGTTTCCGGCTTCTTGACCTTCCTTAAAGTTCGATTAATGTTAGAAAACAATTGATATGTATTTGGAATGGATGTCTTGAATGGTTAGAGAATTTTCATTTTAAATCGCTACCGTATACAAAGCAATTTATGGTTAAAATTAACGTATAAGGGCAGCACGTGATATAATAACGTTTTGGAACTCAGGATATAGTTTGAGTATTTAACGTATGATTTATCCATATAAATAGACTTTAATGTAAAATAAAAATGTTATATATCATTCCAGGGGAAGATAACAATAAAATCATTGTTTTGTGGGCAAAATGAAACTGCCCACGCTTGAGATTATCATAAAAAGTTTAGGTTAGATTGGAATACTTTACGGAGTAAATTTGAAAACCTAATCTAGGAATTTCGTAGGTTAAGAAGATTCATTTGCGTTGATTCCGTTTCAGGTTTTATTTTCGGTAAAATCATGTGACCCTTTTAAGAGTGGATGAATTTGAATAATCGCCATGAAAATGAATGGCGTTTACAACATATTGGTGGGACATGTAAAAGAATGGGTATTCTGCATTTAAGGAGATTCACAGTTAGACTGGTTAGACGAATGGTAGCATGCCATTTTAAGAAGGACCACGATCTGTAGAATTTACATTGTAAAATTCAGTAGCTCAGTTCCACATTGTTTGTTTACTGCCATATTCCATTGTGGGAATGTAAAATTAAAAACGTTTACAAGTAAAGATTGTTTTGTGTTCAGTTGCAAATTATTTGTGTTGCGTAACTTTTCCAAATATTATATAAAGTGAACAGTAACCGTTATGATAAGTGAGTATTGTGTATAGTAAAAGAATCTGTTAAAACGATATTTTCTAACTAAATAGAGGTTTTAGACATTGTGAATTAAAATTAAGTGTATATTAAATACTGTTATTGCCGATGTAAATGTAATGCCGATGTAACTAAACGTGGAACACTTAAGATAGCGTCTATAGAGCTAAGGTCGAGAGTAAGACATTAGAGTCCTGTTGGCGCGTGAGTGTTCACAATTCTAAGGGGTTAATTGTTGGAGCTCAACACCAGTAAATTAGCATACTACGACAAAAGGAAAAAAATTAATAAGTAAGACCAATTTGTATATTATTGTGTAGTGAAAAATTGATTTTCCCAAAAAGGGGCATTGCTAGTATTGCATGTTAATAAGCCATAAGGTCAATCAACTCTAATTACTACTTTATTTTGTGTTTTAGTTTAAGACTAACTTAGGTTAGTAGGGAGCCAATACAATTAAGATTTATTTTTCTTTTGCTTCACTGAGGTCTATGTACATTTATAATAATATGAAAGTTTGCTTCAATAGAGATAATTATTCAACTATTGTTTGGATTTTAGTGCATCCTCCCCTTCTGAGGCTAATTTTAAACTGCTAATTTGTGTTGCAAGTCTGCAGTGCCTTATCAGATTTCTTTCTTTTATGTGTAAAGAGTGAGAGAGCGAGAGTTCAGTGTAATGATTCTTGTGTTACTTTTGGCTACATTGACGAATGTTGACCTGAAATTATACTTCTTTTACACCAGCCATTACAAAATTTAATTGTTTAAGTGAACAGTGAATTAAGACTTTATGAGCATATCGCACAACAAAAAAGTCGAACTTAAAGATTAAACTATTATTTCTAGAAGTACATTTGCTTCTGTTTTTAAATATACCCCATTCAGAATTATGCCTTTACAAATCTGGTTAAAATTCGGTTTTAACTATTATTTTCCATATTGGGAGTTATTTATTTATCAATTTTGCATTACTGTTGGAAATCATAAATATTAGCTCATATTATACGGAGGTGAAACAAATAAGAGGTGAAAGCACTCGCACATATTGAGTGACTATATGGAAACTCTTGTTCAACCTTTTCTTATACCCCATCATCATTTGGATATTGCATAACTTGATGCAAATTTCCCCTATCGCAAATTTCCGTCTTCCTTTCCCTTTATAAGAAAAACATACTCCAATTCGACGACCTGCTTAGCATTCGGGAGGTAATGGGTTCGATTGCCGTTACCGTCTACCTTGTATGAGGTTTTTCAGGGGGTTTTCCTCATACACATGTAGCGGCATGGTCACTGCGTATATGCACACCATGTGCGGCTACTTAGGCGAATGCTGGGGTAGTATTTTCCCCCTCCTAACTCCGTTCCTTCCGATCCTATCCTGACCACACCCATCCTTAATCCCACCATGCGTATATACGTAATGTATGCTGGGAATCCATGATTGTGGCTGAAGGAGCTTGGAAAGCTCGAGCAGCCTGCCCTCTCCCTTGGGGAGGAAATTCCTTTTTTTTAATTCACCTTAACTGTAACATTTAACGAATAAAAAATAACAAATGCTAGAGAACTGCGTGATCAACTACGCTATCGAGGGAGCAAATCTCACTCGATTTAAAATTAATTTGTATGTACTTTTTTTTATTACTAATAATGTGCACTAATTTTTTATTTATTACACTGATCACAATCAACAACTTCTATAGTTATATATATATATATATATATATATATATATATATATATATATATATATATATATCTTCCGGGGTTGTTGGCCTGGTATGTAAATAATATTTAATGTAGGCCGACAGAAAAAAATCAATACCAGTTAATTCAATTTTTAGGTCCGCTCTTCCAATCCATCCATTTGCGAAGCTCTGGTTTAAATACTACGAACGTTAGCATGAAAGTGTGCTGGAGCATCATCTAGCTGTAACCACAACTTTGCTCGAATATTGAGAGGAACGTTCTCCAACAGTTCTGGCAATTCCTCCATTAAAAATCTCCGAAATTCTAGCCTGTGTGAATGACTACAAAAAAGTATGGCCATATTACTTGATCCCCAACAATCCCGCCCCATACGTTAACATACCCTCTGTGCTGGCGATCGACTGTATGGAAAAAAGGGGGATTTTCAAAAAGGGTTTGATGTAATTGGATATGGTATGGATGAAACTTGTGCTTCTCCAATACCCTTTGAATCCTACTTCTACTAATTCCAGTTTCGAAACTTATTTTACGTTGACTTACGTGTGGATTTTCGATTACAGAGGGTAATACTTGAAATTCTTCGTTACCAATCACGCGCTACTTTAATATGTTTTTCACATGTCACCCTTCCAGTTCTGCGAAAATCTCGAATTAGTCGTTCAAAAACAGCTTTATTCGGATGATTTCGCTCAGCACAATTTTGTGCGTACACTCTGGATGCTAATAAACAACAAGCGTTCTGGTAGAACATCCACTACAGGTAAATGCGTGGTAAATTCGTTGTCAATCCATCTGTATCAAGCAGAAATGTAGCGCGTGATTGCGATGTCAGTCAAAAAAACAGTTTTGAAAATACTTAAAAAAATGAATTCCTTCCATAAAAATTGCAAATGGTTCACGAACTAACGGAAAATGATCCAGACAGACGAACGGAATATTGTGAAATTATGACTACAACTCTTGGGCAAAATCCTGATTATTTGAAGCATGTTTACTTCAGTGATCAAAGTACATTTTATTTGAATTGGCGCGTTCATCGTCAAAATGTTAGGTACTGGTCTGATACAAATCCCAGGTTGTTTCGTGAAGGAAGTACACAATCTCCGGAAAAGTTAAATGTATGGTAATTATCTAGTAGGACCAATATTGACGAAAATTTAAATGGCCAAACATACCTCAATATGTTGGAGAATAAAATACCAGCTGTAATAACCGACATAATCATGAATCGTCCACAAGATATTCACCAAAACATAATTTTCCAGCAAGACGGAGCTTCTCCGCATTATGCACGCAGGGTCCAAAATTATTTAAACACCGTTTTTCCGGGCGACGGATTGGACGACGTGGACCCATAGAATGGCCTCCGAGATCACCGGATCTGACCTACGTCAGAGAATTGTACAGGGTCGGTCCGTATATTCAGACAGCGTCTCCTATAGTACATAGAGAAAAACTTGAAATACAAAAGTTGTAGAGATTTATCTAAGTCGCCAGAAAAGTCTACCAAACTTTATACAAGGTGTCCCAGAAAAACGTGACATTATTATTGTTTTTGTGAAATAGACGAATTATTTATAACTTTTCTTCTTCTGTATAACCCGAATGACATGAACAAAATGTGACAGTTAATGCAACAATTCCGTCATTTGTTTTTTTTTGTTTGTCAATTCATGGTAACTGCGACTTGGAAAAACTTCAAAATTCTAATTTTTAAAAATGCGTATTGCGCGAAAACGGCTGAACCAAATGTCAACTATATATATATATATATATATATATATATATATATATATACAGGGTGTCCCAATTGTGCGTATTCGGTCGATAGCTCCTTAGCCATTAAACTTAGAAGATAAGTTTAAATAGGAAAGTTGTCTGTTTTTATAAGCTGCATAATCTAAAAATAGTTTGGTTTCTACAGGGTGTAATATAAAAGTGGTACAACATAGAACTTTTGATTTTTAAATAGAACATATTTAATAAAAATTAAAGCCGACTAATAGACGAAGACAAGGCGTTAAAAAATATAGGGCGTGCTATTTAAAAAAATGAAGATATAGCATTTTCAAATTTACGTTGTTGAATTAATTTTTGTGAACACCCGTTTATTGAAAGACTTCATGTTTGCCAGCAACAAAATGGTGGTCACATTGATCATTTATTATAATTTTAAGTGTATTTATTTCAGTTAATATGTTTTTTAGTTTCTTATGTATTCATAGCTTGCTTTGACCGACTAATTTTACTCTTCTTCAATGTTATCACCGAAAAAAATTGAACAAACTTAAATATCTCCGAAACTATTAGAGATAGGTATAGAACATATTTAATAGAAATGAAAACGAAGATAAGGAATAAATTATATACCTAACATTATTTTTTTATCTTTAAAAATATCTGAGATACGCCTACTTGAATTACTACATAAAAATGTCAGTTTTTAGTTAACTTTGCAAATATCTCAAAAACTGTAAGATTTAGCTTGTAAGTAATTCTTATAAAAAAGATGTAAAATTATAAGGAGAATCGAAAAATAAAATAATATATAGGGCGTTCTATTTAAAAATCAAAAGTTCTATATTGTACCGCTTTTATATTACACCCTGTAGAAACCAAACTATTTTTAGATTATGCAGCTTATAAAAATAGACAACTTTCGTATTTAAACTTACTTTCTAAGTTTAATGGCTAAGAAGCTATCGACCGAATACGCACAATTGGGACACCCTGTATATATATATATATATATATATATATATATATTTTTTTTTAATCAGAAAAATGCTGTCTATTCATTTCTAAAAAATACAGGGTGCTCCATTTGAAAAAATATAAGTTTGGTCTGCCACGTTTTTCTGGGACGCCCTGTATAATGTTAGGTAGACTTTTCTGGCGATTTAGATAAATCCCTACAGCTTTTGTATTTAAAGTTTTTAGTTTATCTATTATAGGAAAGATAGGAGACGCTGTTTAAATATACGCACCGACCCCGTACAAGAATGTGAAGGCCTAACTAGAGAAATGTTACAGAATATTGGAGAAGAAACAAAAAACAGGTTGAACACCTCACAAACTAAAATTTTGAGTTTTTATTAGTGAAATTTATTAATGTGACAGTTGGAACATTATTATTATTTAATCAGTTAATAAATAAGCATAAGCTATTAGTGTAGTATATTTCTGGAATCAGAAACACCGAAACTTTGATACCGTTAGGTATTAGAATAAGTTAAAAAATCGACGTGTCCGAGGGATTTTATTTGATTTGTAAAATAAACGAGCCATCTCAACATGATTGTACTAGTAATGATAGGCAAGTAATGAAAGAACCTTAAAATGGTGCTCTCTTAAACTGTGGATAACGTAATTTTTATTTTGGTCAATCATATTGGAACTTTTTTTGTTTCAACAGAGGCATGAATTAAATAATGTGTTCTTATAATGGACAGTGTCAATTATAAGAACACATTATTTAATTGATGTCTCGTAAGAACTTTCTCCACTTATTGCTGTACGATAATCACATGGATCATTGCCTAAATTTAAAAATAAGTCACAACCTTCAAAAAATGTGAAATAACCATTTGATTTCAAAATTGTAAATCTTATACTTTCCGCCGGCTTCCTTTGTAAATTTGTTTCAGGTACCATTGGATCAACTTACTTCCATTTCGATAAATCCTAGTTTCATCAAGGTACATGATTGCACTACTATATAGAAATGTTCGGAAAAAACTCTTTGCAGGACATGTTTGCTGCACCTAAACCTTTTTTGAAAAAAATAAAATCTACCTACTTAAAATACGTTTTAAGTGAAGTATAGTTAAAAATATATAATTGTGTTTGAAAAGTGATAAGAGTTATTATAATGTAATAATTACCTCAATCAAAGAGATAAAAATATCTTTTTTTGATATAAAATTCTACTATTTAAATTGAAGCGGAAATATACGTGATAACAGAGATGCAAAAGTGTCCAAGGAATGTAAAAACTATGTTCGGTCATAATAATTTGGATCATTAACGTTACGATTTGTGTAAAACTTTGTATTGTATTATATCATTTGGCAAATTTCTTAATGTGTTACAGATAAGCTTGGGTCCAGAATGAGAAGAAGATTTTCGTCATACGTACAATACTGACGCGTTTGTATTAACGCACTTGAAAATTTTCGCTTGAATAAGTGGGTAGACTAAAAGGAAATTAAAATTCTAATAAGGATTTCTGTATACGTATAAATATTTTTGAAATAGTACGTTATCAACAGAGCAGGAAGTTACCTTATCAGCCGTACCAGCAAATTTCCCACAGCATCTTAGTTTAGTTAAGTTGCTGTGCTGATTACTACGTAATAATAATAATTAAACGTTAATGTGTTTGTTTTCTTTATCTATTACCGTACGTAATTACCAGTAATTTGTTTCCGAAGTTATTAAGAAATTTGTACCTTATTTTTACAGGTAGTCTTCTTACAAATAAACACGATAAAATACCGGCATTTATAACACGTGGTTTTTTTTAAATATTCAAATTAACAAAAATGGCTACTAGATAACGGGGATTTTGCATTAAGTATTTTGCAAATTGTAAAAAGCGTTTGTGCTATTGCGTAAAGTAAAGTGCAGGAAATTATTTTTACTAACCTGGAAAATTTGATGAGGTTGGAAAGCTTGGCGAATCTGGAAAAAATTATTTATAAAAATTGCGCATTACTAAAGGAACGATAAATACATCATTCTCCTGTTTTTAAAACTATTAATATCTATACCTACACATGAAGAAATACGTTTGACATATGATGCATGATATATTATTATATGTACATTTACAATATTATACAAAAAGATGAATGTAAATAATTTACATTAATAAGGGGCATTATTTTTGTCTGGCAGTAGACCATTTAAACATTAATATTAAAATTTGTATTCTTTAACCTTACGTAGTGGAATTCCATATCTAATAGCACTAATGGTTTAAACCCAATGTAAATCCACAATTTCTTTATATAATATTATTTAGTTCTTTACGCATTTCAATACAACATGTAGCATTATCAAGAGAAAATATACAGTGTGTTCGAGATTCAGCATGCATGTATTGCTATATTCGTTAATATTGAAGATAGAATGTCGGTTAAATGGGGAAAGTTTTAGAGAATTTTATGGCTATCATCATGGTAAAGTCAGATTTGAAGTAACTTTTTTTGTTTTTGAAATAATTGAAGAAAACAAAAATTGTGCATTTTCTACTACCCCTGTAGCTCTTTTATTTGAAGTCTGACAACATTTTGATTTGTACATTATTATGACACTTTTAAAAGACAATTTAAAAAAAGTACCAAAATTTATCTACAGTCATTTGTTTTTGAAATACATACACTAACTATTGTTTTTCATATGGACGCCATCTTGGATTATTACATTATCGAATAGTATTTTTATCACCTTTTCAGTGATGTATCACATGACACGAGAATTTACTTCAACTATCAAACATTTAAACCCTTGCTAATTTATCTGTTTTTACTTACAAAATTTAATACATTGCTAACTTTTATTTTTGGACGCTATTTGGATTTTTACATTATCGAATAGTGGATTTTAACACCTCTTCTACAATGTATTACATGATATGAAAATGTAGAAAATGTGTGGAGTGTAGAGGGGCACATATCGAGCATGTTTTATGATAGCTACTATTATCGGTTTTGTTTTTATTTTAGTTATTAGAAATTACAATAATTAGGAATCTAATTGTATAAATTTTTCATTTATTAATCCATGCCTTCTCAAGGCCTACTATTTCAATTTTTGATAGTTGGAAGTAAATTCTCGTATCATGTGATACATCGCTGAAAAGGTGATAAAAAATACTATTCGATAATGTAAAAATCCAAGATGGCGTCCATATGAAAAACAATAGTTAGTGTATGTATTTCAAAAACAAATGACTGTAGATAAATTTTGGTACTTTTTTTAAAAGTGTCATAATAATGTACAAATCAAAATGTTGTCAGACTTCAAATAAAAGAGCTACAGGGGGTAGTAGAAAATGCACAATTTTTGTTTTCTTCAATTATTTCAAAAACAAAAAAAGTTACTTCAAATCTGACTTTACCATGATGATAGCCATAAAATTCTCTAAAACTTTCCCCATTTAACCGACATTCTATCTTCAATATTTACGAATATAGCAATACATGCATGCTGAATTTCGGACACACTGTATAGGGTCCGCGTTTGGGAGCTGATCTTATGAGTATCTGCTAAACCAAACTTACTATAATTTTGAAAATTTGGTGACAGGGTAATGGTGTTAGGGCTAACTCATCTAAAATATTTTCACGTTTGTGCCACTTCCGGTTATACCGGAAGTCGGTACTTAGTCGCTTATTTTAAATGGAACACCCCGTATATTAATACATTTTTGGATTCTATGTCGAATTTTAAGGTAAGTTTGTTAAATAAACTAGATACGAAATTTCAGTCGTTTTAAAAAAAACCATTTTTCTAAAAAAATTGACAGATGCGGTCTTAGTAAACTCGTTAATTGTTCTGTTCCTGTTAAACAATTTGAATAAAACTTTGACGTGTAGTAGGCAAAGGTTTATTGCAACAGTCTGCAAAAAATGACATTTGTATTTTTCATAAAAATAAAATTATGAATGTCTAAACTTGACTAGCAAAAAATGCAAGTTACTTAAAAAAATCAAATGGAAACCCCTATTTTTTATTACTCAAATCGATTTAACGTCAAAAATTAAGGTAAGTTTGTTTAAAACTTTATTTGCCTAAACGTAACAGTTTCATACTTATTATCAAAAAAGTCCCAATTTAAAAATTTGTAATAAAAATGAGCTACATACTTAAATCTAGTATTCCTTGTTCGTGGTCACCATGGAAACCAAATAATTGAGAATTGCAATAAAGAAAAATCTTTGAATAAGTTACTGCAAAAAATTATAAAAATTGATAATTTTGTGATTCAAAAGTGATTTTTGCCAAATAGAAATTTTCTAAGTCATTTTTTTCAAATTCGATCTACAACATAAGTGTAAAAATTTAATACTTTATGAGTAAATCGAAAAAAACTACTTTTTACTGCGGAGGTAGTAACTACATACTTATCAGTGCATTCTTACACGATAAAGTCGCTTATTTAGTATTTCATGCTCGTGATCAAATGTAAATTAATTTACAATAAATGTTCAAAATGTTGCCCGTTAGACGCAAGACATTGTTGAACCCGTCTTATAACGCCTTCATTTGTAGCCCTTTGAATTTCTTGTGGAGAAAGAGAATTGAAGGCATTTTGCACTCTTGCAATGCAATCTTCTTTAGTCGTAGCATAAACAATATTTTTAATTCGACCCCAAAGATAAAAATCCATTGGCGTAAGATCAGGTGACCTAGATGGCCATGGAAAGGGACCATTATTGGCAAACCAATGATCTTCAAAAATTTCATAAAGTTTCATGTAAACAGCGTTGGTGTTGTGAGGGGGCGCACCGTCTTGTTGGTACCATAAATTTTCCCTTTCTAGATTTAATCGGGGTTGAATTTGGGTGTTTAATATCTCAAGATAATTTTCTCCTAGAAATTAAATTTGTAATCATAAATCGCAACAATCAACTATTTTAAACCTCTCAAATTTTCGTTGTAAAAATACACGTCAAAGATTTCGTTATTCCGAATAGCACAAAATGAGTTAAAATTCCAAATTTCCTGAAAATGGCATTCGCGAATTGGATTGCTATTTTCGTTATTCCAGTATTGCGAGTTTCGGCGATTAAATATGCCATTTTTCGTAAATTTAGATTCGTCCGTCCATATGATATTAGTCCAAAAAATAGGAATTTCTTGTATTTTGAGCAAAATTGTTTCACAAAATTCGATACGTTTCAAGAAATCCGCTTCTTTCAAATGTTGAACTAATTGTAAACAGTATGGTCTAAACTTATGTTTCTTAAGAATTCTTCTGATAGTTGTTGGTGTTAAGCCAATATCTGTTTTCGCGTGGTTTATGGAATTACAAGGATAGGCACGGAAATATCCTAAAGTTATAACTTCATTCTGTTCGTTATCAATAGCAGTTTTTTTGCGAGGCGCAGAGTGTTTAAATGTGACAAACTGTTCCAAATTTTGAACCACACGTCTTATTGTATCTGCTGATGGTCGGGGGCGCTCAGGATAGCGTTCGATAAATGTTCTTACTGTTCTTTTTACAACTCTATGATATTCACCGTGAATTAAAATTAAATTCAAATAATCTGTATTAGAATATTCAAGTCGAGCCATTTCATCAAGAAAAACACAAACTGTCAACAATTTTATTAAATTATTGACTACAAAAGAAAAACAGAATAAATAAGCATCTTTATCGTGTAATGATGCGCTGATAAGTATGTATTACCTCCGCAGTAAAAAGTAGTTTTTTTCGATTTACTCATAAAGTATTAAATTTCTACACTTATGTTGTAGATCGAATTTGAAAAAAATCACAGAAAATTTCTATTTCGCAAAAATGACTTTTGAATCACAAAATTATCAATTTTTATAATTTTTTACAGTAACTTATTCAAATATTTTTCTTTATTTCAATTCTCAATTATTTGGTTTCCATGGTGACCACGAATAAGGAATACTAGATTTAAGTATGTAGCTCATTTTTATCACAAATTTTAAAATTGGGACTTTTTTGATAATAAGTATGAAACTGTTACGTTTAGGGAAATAAGGTTTTAAACAAACTTACGTAAATTTTTGACGTTAAATCGATCTGAGTAATAAAAAATAGGGGTTTCCATTTGATTTTTTTGAGTAACTTGCATTTTTTGATAGTCAAGTTTAGACATTCATAATTTTATTTTTATGAAAAATACAAATGTCATTTTTGCAGACTGTTACAATAAACCTTTGCCTACAACACCTCAAAGTTTTATTCAAATTGTTTGACAGAAACAGAACAATTAACGAGTTATTACTAAGACCGCATCTGTCAATTTTTTTAGAAAAATGTTTTTTTTTAAACCACTGAAATTTCGTATCTAGTTTATTTAACAAACTTACCTTAAAATTCGACATAAAAATGTATTAATATACGGGGTGTTCCATTTAAAATAGGCGACTAAGTACCGACTTCCGGTATAACCGGAAGTGGTACGAACGTGAAAATATTTTAGATGAGTTAGCCCTAACATCATTACCCTGTCACCAAATTTTCAAAATTATAGTAAGTTTGGTTTAGCAGATACTCATAGGATCAGCTCCCAAAGGCGGACCCTGTATAAGTAACATAACAAACAAGTAGCTATGGTAACAAACAATTAGGGTAAAAACAGCAAACTTGATGTAAATTACAATTCTATTTTCAAAATATATGGTAAGGGTGAGTCTATAAGATCAACCTGTTCATTCATTAACGGTACTTGTTACTTGTTTATGTTTATAAATTTCGAATGCTTCCAAAATATCTAATTTGTTTTTTTTTATTAGCAAATTAGAAACCATGTCAGCGATACAGTTAGGATTTAGACCAGTATATAGTTAGCACTGCTCTGCTGAAGGTCACTGATGATGTACATCGGGTTTTGGATAAAGGATTATCGACTACACTTGTATTAATAGATTATTCCAAAGCCTTTGATGCACTAAATTGTGACATTTTACTTGCTATGCTCACTTTGTAGGCTTTGGTGGCACTGCGGTAAGCCTTATGCCAAGTTATATCACTAATCGTTAACAAGTTGTCAAATGCCGTGAAAAAATGTCCGATTTTAAAACATTAAATAGAGGAGTTCCTCAGGGCTCAGTCTTTGGCCCTCTTCTTTATATAATCGATGTATCACGTTTTTCAGAAATGATTAAAAATGTTTCCTGTGATATGTATGCCGATGACATGCAGTTGTATTACTCATTTGATCATATATCTCTCACATCTGCCGTAACTATAATTAATGACGAATTAAAAACAATACCCGAACACTGCTTGACTATAAATGCTGAAAAGTCGGCGTTGATGTATTTTAGTAAGGATAAGATTAATATTAATGAAGTTGTTATCGAAATAGGGGATCAAAGAATTTCTCAATCAGAAATAGTCTTTGCCAAACTTTTGTGCTCTCTTAAATGAATATTTGTGATGTTCTTTACGATTCCAATTTGAAGTTTCTTGTTGTTAACAAAATTCATGTTTGAGACTAATATTAGGCGTAAAACGAAAAGAACACATTTCTCATAAATGAAAAGAATTAGGATGGCTAAGTATGAAAAATGCGTGCGTGAGTGCGTTTGGGGTGCGTGTACACTCGTGTGTGTACGTGTGCGCGCGTATGTGTGCGTATGCTCGCGTGTGTGCGTGTGTCTGAGGTATGTGTGTGTGTGTGTGTGTGTGTGTGTGTGTGTGTGTGTGTGTGTATGTGTGTGTGTGTGGGCAGGTGTGTGCGGGTGCGTGTATGAGTGCGTGCGTTGTGGTTTGGGTCTGTTAGTATCCGCGATAACTCCAGAACGAAAACACCTACGTACTAAAAATTGTGTATTTGAGCTTGTTTTCATTTCGCTTGGAGCTGATTCGAATTTGTGAGATATCCAGGAGAGGCGGGGGAGGGGGGGTTATTAGGGTCAGTTTTCGGTTTTTATCAAATACTTCTAAAATATCTGCATATTTCAAAGATATAAAAATACCTCGATGTAGACCTTAAACATATAGATTAATTATCTTCTACGCAATTTTTTGATACGACGCGTAATTTAGCGGCAAAAAATTCCTAAGTTAGAATTTAAGTGTTCTTCATAAACTATCTTAATATAACGCAAGGTAGATCTAAAAATTAATTAAGTATGAATGAAAATGGTTAAACAGTATTATTGATATCTTATAGAATTATATAATGTATTAATTTCTATCTGACATGAAGTTCAAAACGTCATTATGACATAGATTACTGTATTTGTTTTTACAATGTTGCCTGTTTTCCTTATGTACGTATATAAGGGAGGTTGCATAGTTAATCTAAACAAATTATAATCAAAATTATTTCATTTCTTTTAATTTTTTAAGTTGGCATCTAGATGTCTACTAACCTCTATTTGACATAAAGTTTTAAACGTCTGTTTGACATAGAATATTGTTAATCTTTTTACAATGTTGCCTATTTTCCTAATGAACTTTTAATTTCCATTTTGTAGGTTGGAAGGTCGTGTGGTATTCCACACCAAATATTTTATTTTATGCATTTCAAATGTATTTCTCATCCACAAAATATCCAAATTTTATAATTTAACTCTTACACAACACTACAAATTGTAATAATAATGGTATAATTTTGTAGTTACAGTGAAAAACACAAAATAAAGGAAGTAATGGACAAAAAAACCATAGTAAGCAAATATTAATTAATAATAAACAAATATATTCATAAAAGTAGTCATTTCTTAGAGAACAAATCCATTGAATTTTTAATTATTAAAAATGAATTTATTACAAAATGCTAAGCATTAAGTATTATGTAATAATGTCATATTTAATACAACAAATTTAAATATTGCAATTTACTATTTATGAATTATGCATAATATTAAAATATAGCAAATAAGAAAAATACAGAAACGATCTATACAGGTAATATTTTTAATTTGTAAATCTATTTATATTTTAAGAAAATTAACACGTATTTTGTTATTACCATTACATCAAAATGTTTGCTTTCTTGTAAATAGAATTTAACAACCATGTTTAATACATGCGACATTCCAACAATTTTTACACTTTTGCAATTTTTATTCTTGACTAAAGGTAGAGGTAGGAACCTGAAATAGAAATAAACACGACATACTGTTGTTGCGTGTCTAAAATTATACCAATTTAAAAAGTACATTTTACTTAGGGGTGTTGGAAAAATAATAAACCTTATAGTATCCATACAACTAACTGAACAAAAGACCAATTTTGTTAAGCATGTACCGCAGCTATTGTTCAACCAACACGAAACTACATTGTTCATTGAATTGTTATTAATAATTACATAATTTTTTAGTCAAACATATGCTTAACGACAGTTACATGCGTATACCCTAAAGCGAAAAGCACATGCACCAGTTTTACTCACTTTTTTTTCATAATTTACATATCAATTCGGTTCTATCAGAAAATTACAGTATAATAACAAATTATTGAAAAAAGAAATTGTGTACAAAACTGTAATTGTGAGGGATGCCTTATTCTACTTCAGAATTGTATTAAAGTGTAAAGGTTCAAAATGAGTATTTCACAGAAGAAAACTAATTTAGATCCGTCTTACGGTAGCAACGAGCTCAGGTTAGTAAACAATTTCAAAAACCACCACGTAATAATACCCCTGTACTGGTTAGTACTCGGCAAATACAGTCAACGTATAATAGATTCTCGCTACTGATTTCTTATAATCACAGATTAGTGGTGATCACGAATGGTAATATCCAATTACAAAAGCGAGTGCACAAATCACTTTTTTTAATAAAAGGATTATAGTAAAACAAAACCTTGATTTTATTGTAATTCTTTGTTATTATTTTTATAACAAATTATCTAAAATTTAGAGCATTTAATAAGTAAGAATAAAATTAAAAATGAGGTCATAGATAAATAAATACTTATGTTTATTAAAACATGGTGAGGTGGTTTCAACTTCAGTAGGTTGGTGGATTTGAGGTAAGCTGGTGTATAGGTATGATGCTCAACCACAATATCGTGGGTTTAAACCCAAAGTAAGTGGTTGATGGTTTTCAATTCAAGTGACCATATTAATAATATCAACGTTATTATCAAACCACTTAACATGTTAAGATTATATTTAATTCATTATTAACTAATCGCAGAACTAGTAAATTATTTATCGCTTATAATTAGTTAGGTTTTTAATTGAAAAAAGTGTTAACTTTAATAAATAGAATTTTTACACCAATAAGAATTTATGGAAAATTACAGACTGTCAAATTTTGCAGTTTTGTGGATAACGTTTAGTACCAGATCTTGTCTGCGACAATTTCATTTATGTTAACTGACGCTGTGGGAACTAATCTATAGTTGTAACTAGAAATAATAGCATTTTAATTATTTAATAATTTAATTTTGGTTGCTCTGGTCTACAATAAAGGTAGGCATTTGGTATTTGACGTGGCTTTTTCTTTCCCTGTTGGACTGGCTCTAGGCATCCAGGCACCTTCTCCAAAAAAGGATAACAGTAGGGCGAAGTATGTTTCGTGCAGGATGGAAAACATCCATTTAAAAACGTAAAGCAGTGACACTTTAAATGTTTTACTTATAATATTTTTACGTCCATACAGAACTACACATTACATGCCTCATTAAAAGGAAAGTGTCAGTTTATACAAACGTATATATAATAGTTATTCATAAAAAAGGGCTTTAATGTGATTTCAATCATGCGATTAATCATAATTAACGTCTTCCCGTGGCTTATGAACGTTTTTATCTATCGTAATTGGTTTTCTACTATACAGGGTGGACCAAAAGCCTGGAAACGCCCAATTATCTCGTAAATTGTTAGTCCGAATTGTACAACATTTGGGGTAAGCCTATTTTGGGATACGGAGATTCCAGATTTCACATTTGCAATGTTGCCGTTGCTCTGATATTATTAGTCACTTTGGTTTTTTAACCGTGTATATGTAGTCATTATTGGAATCTCCTCTTCAATACGAGTTCAACCATATGTAACACTTATGATTGCATGTAGTCTCGAAGGTCTTAAATACATAAAACAGTGCAAAATATGTAGATTGAAGAAATTTAAATGTTTAAATACAATATAATGCTGTGTTTTAGACATTTGTGCACCATTTACATTATTAAATAAAACTGACACTAGTTTGATGTGTTTTGAAAAATTCTACAAAGTAAATTGTTTCTTTAAAATGGTTGCTAATGAGAGAGAACGAATTACTATTCTAATGATGAGAGGGTACCGCGACAGAAAAAGATCTTATAGTGAAGTAGCCAACTTGTTCAACGATACTTCCCCAAACCGTTCTCCTATCCATAAGACGACGGTACAAAAAACTCTAAAGCGCTTTGAGAAATCTGGAGGAGTAAAAGATAGATAGCGATCAGGTAGACCAAAAACAGTTATAAATGACAACAAAACTTTAGATATAATGCAGAGTTTCGTTAAAGATCACATACATCCTCACGAAGGGTTGCACAATTACATAATATAGGCCATTCTTCAGTCTTATGTATATTACATAAATAAATTTTAACCATACAAAGTTCATTTATTGCAAGAATTCAGTGAAGATGACTTCGACCGTAAATTAGAGTTTACTGAGGCAATGACGGATAAAATTGAAAATGACAGAAATTTCGGTAACAATATATGTTTTTCCGATGAAGCAACCTTTGCACTGTGTGCGTGTGTAAATCGACATAATTTAAGGTACTGGAGTGACGTAAATACACACTGGATGCGTGAAAACCATACTCAAAGACCACAAAAATTAAATGTATGGTCAGGTATAGTGGGTACTCAGTTAATTGGGCCGTGCTTTATAGAAGGAAATTTAACGCCAGATAAGTACGAAATGTTACTTAAAAATGAAATTGTACCTACACTGAGAAACTGGTTGAAGCAAATTTTAATCAAATATGGTTTCAGCAAGATGGAGCTCCAGCTCATTTTGGTGTAAACTTTCGGCGTTATTTAGATAAGATATTTCCCGGACGATGGATTGGTAGACGAGATAATATTGAATGGCCTCCACGTTCACCTGATTTCAATCATGAAGGTTATTTGTATTAGGGACACTTCAAAAATTCAGCTTACAAAACTAAACCGGCAAGTCTTGCAGAGCTAAGGCAGCGAATTATCAACGAATCTCAATTAATTTCTAGGCAATCATGGTGAAATGTAATAGACGCATTCTAATCTCTCCAGAAACTTCGTTAGAAATTTAAAACAGATGATATATCTGAAGGTCTATAACATAGGCAATATATCAGATACAGTTTATGCGAAGTATACTGCCCCAAACAATATTGGTTTCAAATTTAAAACAGATTGTAACCAGCGAGCACGTTGCGAAAAGCCAAAGCTGTATCCGCAAGGGTGCGATTTAAAAAGTGCATAGTATAGCCTCATTATCTGGTCCTTAGATGGAACTTGGTTTTGACAAGACGATACACACCAAAAACAACTCGAATTATTCTTCGAAACGTAATGGGTTTAGAATCTTGTACACCAAACACAAGGACATGTTTATTCAAAACAGCAGCTTAATATTCGACGCAACCTTAAAAGTGCATGATTACCACGATCCCACAGACGCGATCAAAGTTGAAAACTGATTGAAACATCAGCCATTGCCAAACCTACAGAAGTCATCTTTAATTGTTATGGACAACGCTGCTTACCATTCACTCATAGCAAACGACTGCCATCTTCTTCACGGAAAAAAGAAGAGCAACAAAGATGGTTAGCAATGAAAAATATTCCATTTCACAAGACGGTGCTAAACAGGACAAATATGAAACAATATTGGGGACAACATTAGAGAACGTGGCCACTACGTACATTACTACCATATGATTATCAACTCAATGCGAATGAAAATATTTGGGGTACTTGCAAGTCCTATTATGAATAGCAAGTATGTAAAGATGGCTACTCTGATGTTGCAGTATTCCAAATATGGGAATAGTCGTTACTTAAATGTGATGGTGACATTTGGAAAAAGACAATATTGCATACCGAAAATATTCGGGTGGTGGTCTCGAGGAAATGTACTAGACATAACGGTAGAACGTTAATAATTTCGGTGAATGATGAAAATTCAGATGTCGGTGATGCTGAAGATGCCTAGTTTTTCATTTAATAAATAGTTATATTATTTTAATTACATATTTGAAATCACATTGAACATTTTCTCTATTAATGACATTTACATGTATGTGAAGTTAGGTAAAATATTTTCGCATAATTAAGAAATTACGGAATTATTACAAACAAAGAGAGAATCACTTATTCTTTTTCTAGCGGTCTTTAACAATTGTAATAAATACCGACGTCCATAAGCGACAGAATTATAATTATTATTCATCTATTTTCACACACATAATTGAAATCACATTAAATCCTTTCTTTATTAATCACTATTACATGTGCGTTTGTACAAATTAACGCCTCCTGGCCTTATGGGATGTGAAGCCATTTATTCATTAATTGAATCACTTACCCCTAGACTGAAAATAGTAAACATTTTATAGTAGCCGAACAAGTCGTTTGTTGTTAGCTGTTTGTCAAATTGTTATTCAATAGAAATGAGCAATAGTAAACCATTGTTTCATAAAATTCATGTTTTAGAAAGGTTAAAAGGTTCAGATATGTTGAAAGAAATGTAGAGTTTCTCCTTCATACATCATAATGAGAAACTCAGCGACCGGTAGCGCAAGCGTTCAGTATGATCACTCATGGGGTAGTTTGACATGAAACCACGCCAGAAAGTACCACAAAAATTCAGGGTGCGACCAGTTCAAAAGTGCGTATTTAAACTGGCTATCACAAAGAAGACTGCCGTATTTATTAAACATTGATCAAGAAAATATGCAGATGCAACCATCCTAGGAATATTTTGACCGATTTCGAAGAAATATATCAGACCTCCTACTCCCACTATGCCACACATAGACTTTTGTATATCATTACTCAATTAAAAAGAAATTTCAGTTTAAACAGTAGATGACCGAAATTGTTTGGTTTCTGAGAAATCTCTTACAATTAAATCAGCTTCTGGGATGAAAGAGGAATCATCGTGGTAGAATATCTTATAGATGACCAAATAATCAATAACCGTTTAGTTTATTGCGCAAAAATAGTTATTGGTATTACTAGCGCACAGAGTAGTATGAGAAGCATTGTTGGCTGAGGTATTAGCCGAAGCATGTCACTGTGAATACTCGCAAAAATTGTTTCTTGACGTGCAATACACAAAAATTTTTGTACTGGCGTTATCAATTCATCAAAAATATTTTTGAAAATTTTTTGACGACACCATCATATTTTAAGTGATATTAGCAACACTGAACATTCACGTTTCAAACGGTCCCAATATGAATGGAAGTTGTCAGTTAATTATCATTAATTAACCATTTTAACAATTTGTCGGTCTCGGCCAGAAACAATGGGTTTCAGAACGACTTTGACGATTAGAAAGTGAGTTTGCCGAATGGAAGAACAAAAAATCAGATTTTGTATCACGACAATTGACGACCACACACCAGTTCAACGACTAAAATACACGAACTTAAGTAAGATATGCTACCACAGATGCCTTATACGACATATTTGACTATTTCAGGCTTCTAAAGAAGTGAAAGGTGTTTTAGATACTTATTTTAATCGACTAGAGAAAACTTCTTCCGTAAAAAATTTTACAAGAGAATCGTTTCGCTGCGAATGCCTTAGTCTTGGGTTCGAATCACTCAAAAACGCTTTTGTAAATAGAAAGGGGGTAATGAGGATTTGGGGTAGACTTCAACCATTTTAAAATAAAAGCAACAAAAGGGAAAAAATGAGTATGAATTTGGCGTCTTTTTGAGTGTAAAAACCAACTTTTTTGGGTCTAATGAAAGTTTTTTAGAAGATAGTCCTAGTATTAGTATAAAATATAATCAAGCTTTGATTAACGTTTTTGGTACCGCATATTCTGGATTCCTTATTCTATGGGCATTGAAGTGTGCTGATCCATGTCTTCGAGAGTAATGATAGTATTATGCTACAGATCTTTTAAAAGCCCACTTATTTGTGTCATTAAGAAATGGGGTTTATAATCGTCGTCAATTTTCCTGATACAATGAACTTGCTTTGATTATCTATGGACGAAATCGCTTTAACCGAAGTCAAACGATAAGGATGGAAATGTAAATCTTATTTTAATATTCATACGAGATAAAAATGCGTACTTTCACGGTTATTCTTCATAATTAAGATACTTACCTTTTAGGTTTGAAATACTTTTCCGTTAATACAAAAAGACTGGAATTGTTATAATACATTGTAAACAGGATATGTGCATTTAATCTTATTCTAATATTAAATATGTGTCTTAAACCACTGAAAATAAAAATAACAATACACGATGTCAAATCCAAAATATAATTATCCTCAATTACACATATGAGATACCTTCAGATACGGTGTATCGACATAAATTCGTGTAAGAATTAATTTAGCTACAAAAACTACTTTAGAACTTTTTGACAGAACCCAAGTAGAAGTATTATCTAAGTATTACAATTGCAATTCAAATAATTTTTTACAACTGACCTAAATGTAGGCTACATTTGTACAATTTAAGTAGTTCTCCATTGTTATTATAGACAAAACGATATTTTTTGTAACGCTCCGAATTCGACGTTTAGACATACTCAAAGTTTTCATGCCTGTTCAGGTCTTTTGGTAATTACCGGTCGGTGAAGTAAATTTTAAATTTGTTGATATGGAGCACCTTGTATTTAAAGATCAATATTACCCAAAATATAACCTAAATGTTATGCCGTACTACACCATCTCCACAAAAATACCTACAGTCTCCAGATTCCTCTATATACTGTTGAACCAACCTTTCTTGGTATTCTTTATAATTTTGTCCGTCTTGGAGTCCTGTGCAAAATCCTCTTGAGGACACTTTCTCTGTAAACTTTATGCACGTGCTTTAGTCAGCTCATTTTATACGCTTATACTCTACATGAAGTATATCCAATATTATGTGTGCATTTCACTACATCTCTCCAGTCCGGATCTCCATATACATCATCATTCCCAGAATGTTTCTCCCTATACGATCATCATTTCTTCTTTGGCCTATTTTGATACATACTTTCATCTGATTAGTGTCATCAAACTTGTAAATTTTCTGTCACCTTTTGACATTCTTACTTTTAGCTTTATTTCCTCACAATCCTTTTCTGCTATGTTATGTATGAAGGACCTTAGGTAAGATCGTGATGAAAAATCAACGTGTTATGAATGTGAGCGCGTGTGTGTGCGCATGTGCGTACGTGTGTGTCCGTGTCGTGCATATATATATATATATATATATATATATATATATATATATATGTTCTCTCTCTTCTTTCTCTCTCTGTGTGTGCGTGTGCGAGTGTGTAAACATGTGCGCCTCTGTGAGCGTGCGTGTGTTTGTATGTGCTTGTGAATGTGCCTGAGTCCGCCAGTGCCCGTCCGTCCGACCGTCCGTGTGTGAGTATGTGAGTGTATGTGTGAGCGCGTGCGTGCGTATGGGTGTGTGTCAGTGCGTTTGTGTGTCTGTGTGTCTGTGTGTCAGTGTGTCGGTGTATCGGTGTGTCGGTGTGTCGGTGTGTCTGTGTGTCTGTGTGTCTGTGTGTCTGTGTGTCTGTGTACGCAAACAACGTCAAAATAATTGGTAAACGTGCTTGTAGAAATCCCAACAGGGAAAATTGGATTCTGGAATTGAAACCGGGTCTTTTTAGCAGGGTAGTAAAGCAAGGTTTTCTAAACCTAGACCTAATAAGAATTAGGGTACAAGAACATCTGCATGTAGTCAGGTGTTTTAAGTGTAATGGGTACGGGCACACCCAAGTAACGTGTACCGAAAAGACGGACATATGCGGCAAATGCAAGGTGACCATAGACTGTCAGACTGTGCTTCTATTATAACGAACTGCATAAACTGCAAAAGGCTCAAATACAGTGATACAAACCATGCGGCGTATGACGGAAACTGCCCGGTTTACCAAAGGCGGTTGAAATTAATTATTAACAGAACTGATTATGGAATATAACCCCAATATAGCAAAAAATGGGGACACACTGACAAACTTTATGCAAATAAATATAGGTAAGGGTAAGGCGGACACTCTCGATCTAGCGAAAACCCTAGAAGAGATTAATTGTAGCTTCATCCTAATACAAGACCCAAGCCCAAATATAGGCGTACTAAAAAATTATAGCAAATTTGAAATAAGCGGCTCTAAAGCTCCCATTCTGGTAAAGCAAGGGACCCAGGCAATCTTACTAACTGAGCTCTCAGGTAAAAATATAACGACAATAAATGCTAACACTATTGCGGGAAATATTATAATAATAAATATATATACATTGAACCACTCAGAGTATGTGACTCCGAGTTTGACATGATCGAAACCATTCTAAATAAATACGAAAAAATTATATTACCTGGCGATTTTAATGCCAAAAACCCCGCATGGGGAGGTGTAATTAGCAATACCAGGGGGGATACATTACATGACTTGATTCACGCCCAAAATATGCTAATAGCGAATGACCCATACAGCAGGCCCACTTTCCAAACGGTCAACGGCGTCTCATGGGTAGATATTACTCTCCATAGAGGCGTCGAGGTCTTGGACTGGCATGTACACGATGCAGGTACCCTAAGTGACCACGAGCTATTAATATTCTCTATTGGCATACAAGTCTTAAAAGAACTCCCACCTAAACGCTTTAGGCATTATAAGGCGGATTGGTCCAAATTTGAGTCTTTAGTTAAAAAACATTTTAAAATAAACATTATAGACAATATAAATAGTGACCAAGACGCCGAAAAAGTAGCAAAATGGGCGCAAGACATGTGTATAACGATAAGTAAAGCTAGTATGCCATACACGAGGCCCAAATACCCCAAGCAACAAAAAACGTCTTGGTGGTCCCCAGAATTAGGTATATTAAGGGGGCAGGTGAGAAGAGCGCGCAAAGCCTCTCAAAAAGAGCAAGACTCGGAGGTAAAAAAACAGAAAGTACAAATATACAAAGATAAGCGCAATGAATATAAAAACAAATTAAAAGAATCCAAGAATACCACATTTAAAAACTACTGCACAAAACAGGGGGCACAAAACCCGGGGGGAACTCTGTATAGGATTTTAGCCAAAGGAAAAGTAAACACAAGAGTCGACAGGACCATATTTGACAGCTTGACAGGGACTTGGACTACCTCCACGAATGACAACGAACACGCCATGACAAGACAGTACTTTCCAAATGACGACAGAATACTTGACACCGACATACATCGAACAATTAGGGAGAGTGTCAGGGTGATACCGGAAAGTAATGTATCAGACCCTCCTTTTACAAAAACAGAACTCGACGAAGTTCTACATAAAGGGGATGAGCGTAAAGCGCCTGGTCTTGATGGGCTCACAAAAGCAATAATCAAGAGGCTCATATACTACACCAACGATTGGTGGTTAAAATTCTATAACTTACTATATAGTAGTGGGATTTTTCCAAAGGTCTGGAAAGTGGCGAAAATTGTTTGGTTGCCAAAACCCAACACTACCGACCGGCGGCCAATAAGCCTTCTTCCGGTATTAGGCAAAATATTCGACAAATTGTGTACGAATCGACTATACCACTTTTTAGAGAAACATGGCCACCTAGACGAGGACCAGTACGGCTTCAGGGAAAGTCGGTCCACAGTAAATGCACTAGACAGGGTGGTGCAACATATAAAACGAAACAAAGTAAAAGGGAAGCACAGCGCAATAGTTACATTAGATTTGCGTAACGCATTCAATTTAGCATGGCACCCGATCATACTTCGGATGCTAATAGCGTTCAATGTACCGACTAACTTGACTAAAACAATTCAGGGCTTCCTTTCAGACCGCACCATTGCAATAGACAGTAGCCGGGTATGCATAAACAGAGGATGCCCGCAAGGCTCGTGTCTTGGACCCCTCCTTTGGCTAGTACTAATGGAGGGGTGGTTTCATGCAATGAAAGGCACAAGTTTATACCCCAATAACCTACTGGTCCAAGCTTTTGCGGATGATCAAGTTCTGGTAATATCCGATTATTCTGCAAAAAAGATTGAAAAAGCGTGGCAGGTAGTCTGGGAAGCAACGCGAAACTGGGCTGACTCTGTGAAAAGCGAATACGCTATAAATAAAAGCGAATACATTTTTATTCCTGCCACAGGCATAACTAGACCACCTATACTGAAAATAAATGATGTGAACACGACCCCATCGGAAACTCTAAAATATCTTGGAGTCAAATTAGACTGCAAATTCCTATACAGAAGTCACATAAAAGGTATCAGGGACAAAATTAGTAAGGTCTCAAATAGACTCATTGATATAGTTAGCAAAACGTGGGGAATGTCCCCTGACATCCTTAAAACAATATATACTTCGGCCATAAGGCCAGCAATACTATACGGAGCAGAAGTCTGGGGCGCCAAGGCGCACGATAGCAAGGTAAAAGGCGTATTGTACAACATACAAAGGCCATTTTTATTACGCATTGCAAAGGCATATAAAACAACGCCAAATGTTTCCCTGGAAGTAATTACGGGAATTCCACCCTTATGGGTATTGGCAAAGGTACAATACAACATACACAACAACATTAATAATGATCGCATAAGTTCATTTATACCTCCAACGGAGAGGCCACACCCCAGTCTCAGGGGAAAGTGTACTATAATAACGAGCGGCATTTGTCCAACTGCCTTAAATCACCCGGTCACCATTTGCACAGACGGGTTCAAGCGCCCAGATAGGGTAGCGTCTGCGGCATTAGTGTGGCACCAAGACTCACTTGTGTGCACTAAATGTTATGCCCTGCCCACAGAGTATACAGTGCAGCAGGCTGAACTACACGCCATTTATACAGGTATGGACTGGGTTAGGGAATATATAGTGTCCCCAAACAAAATAAGCATATGCTCAGATTCTCTAACGGCATTACAAGCTATTAATAAATATAAACATACAGACATTTATGCTTTAAAAATTTATAATACAATATTATTACTCAGAGAAAGAGGTATCCATATAACCCTATCCTGGGTAAAAGGTCACGAGTCTGACGAAAGAAACAATGAGACCGATGAAACAGCAAAACACCATGCAACATCTCCCTTCCAAGAGCGTATATACATTCCCAAAACAAAGTACAAACACGTCAAATGCCTACAAGCAATAACTCTTTGGCAGCAAGAGTGGGCAAAATGTGATAAGGGAAGGTTTTTGTACGAACACTGCAATAAAGTGTCCTTTGACAGAGTTGCGCTAGTGAAAGAGGCTGTATGGTTACTGACGGGTCACGGTCCGTTCAATCATTATTACGCACGATTTAAAATCAGGGCCGTGGAAAATAAATGTCCATGTGGGGAACTTAGCACAATCACTCACGTATTATACAATTGCAATCACCCACAAAGAGCAGCCCAAACAACTAAATTATTGAACAAAACGGGTACACACACATCGGATACCCCGATTAAGATAAGCACTAGAAACGCATCGATTATAAATGCTCTAAATGAATTAGCGCCAGGGTTTATACTGGCGGAAGAAACCTAGCGCATAACTATTCCATCCATGTAGTCATTTACCCTACCTAGCTTTACGTATTATTTTATCTCTTTTATTAGTACTTTATATCTACCAGCTCATATTTACATATTTACTATTTATTTATTATATATATATATATATATATATATATATATATTATTTACTTAGTCTACTTTATTTTATTTTTATTTTATTTTATTGTATTGTATTTTATTTACTTATTTATTTATTTATTTATTTTTAAAGATCTATTTATATTTAAAAGGTATAACTGGGTGCGTATTACTTCTCACCCTTAAAACAATTTCTGTTTCAGTGGCTGTTCGTACATGAAACTGCGCAAACTCAACTACGATTCGGAGACTGTTTAAAACTTCTTAAAATTTAATTTAATTTAATTTAATTCTCGTCTGATTTTAGAGCCATGAAGTTACATTTATAAATATAAGTATAGAAACAGGTATGCACCCGTTATGTCCTATTTCCAGTACGTGTACATATACCCTAAGTGCCCAAAATCCCAAATGTTGCATGACCAAAATAACACACCTCTGCATTTTCATCTAATAAAAGTCGCAAAAATGCTTTTAAAAATTTGACTTAAGCAACAAATGACGGGAAAATTTTAATTTTACAAAAGAGGACATGGCGCCCCCCGCTAATTTTTAGGAGTGCGGAGTTGGGATGGGTTCCCTCGACTGAGTTTCGCTGGATGGGAGGTGGAATAGCCTAAAGCCTTCGGGCGGGTGGGCGAGGTCTCGGCCTCATGTATATATCCTGTGTGTCTGTGTGTCTGTGTGTCTGTGTGTCTGTGTGTCTGTGTGTCTGTGTGTCTGTGTGTCTGTGTGTCTGTGTGTCTGTGTGTCTGTGTGTCTGTGTGTCTGTGTGTCTGTGTGTCTGTGTGCCTGTGTGCCTGTGTGTCTGTGTGTCTGTGTGTGTGTATGTGTGTAGTGTGTGTCTGTGTGTCTGTGTGTCTGTGTGTCTGTGTGTCTGTGTGTCTGTGTGTCTGTGTGTCTGTGTGTCTGTGTGTCTGTGTGTCTGTGTGTCTGTGTGTCTGTGTGTCTGTGTGTTGTGTGTGTGTGTGTGTGTGTGTGTGTGTGTGTGTGTGTGTGTGTGTGTGTGTGTGTGTGTGTGTGTGTGTGTGTGTCTGTGTGTGTCTGTGTGTGTCTGTGTGTGTCTGTGTGTGTCTGTGTGTGTCTGTGTGTGTCTGTGTGTGTCTGTGTGTGTCTGTGTGTGTCTGTGTGTGTCTGTGTGTGTCTGTGTGTGTCTGTGTGTGTCTGTGTGTGTTGTGTGTCTGTGTGTGCCTGTGTGTGTCTGTGTGTGTCTGTGTGTGTCTGTGTGTGTCTGTGTGTGTGTGTGTGTGTGTGTGTGTGTGTGTGTGTGTGTGTGTGTGTGTGTGTGTGTGTGCGTGTGTGCGTGTGTGTGTGCATGTGTGCGTGTGTGCGTGTGTGCGTGTGTGCGTGTGTGCGTCTGTGCGCCTGTGCGTCTGTGCGTCTGTGCGTCTGTGCCTGTGTGTCTGTGTGTCAGTGCGTCTGTGCGTCTGTGTGTCTGTGTGTCTGTGTGTCTGTGTGTCTGTGTGTCAGTGTGTCTATTGACACTAAAAGGTTTGTAATAGAAAACTAGATAAGTCTTAAAAAATAATTTAAACAACTTAACTAATATCAGTACAGAAAAAAACTTTTAATATAACCTTGTCTTTCACATTTGATAAATGAAGATGGAATGCCATTATCTGCTAATATAAATTCAAACTGAATTTTATATTAGACTTTATGTTAATTCTACTAAAAGTCATGTCATATAAAGGGAAAAATGGTTAATAAATAAATAAATTTAGCCAGGTAAGGTTTATGTAAGAATTAATAATTTTTCACAAAATGTATGTAATTTTTTAATTGATTATATGTGGTTTGTATGTTTAATGTAAAAGGAAATATGAATAAGTTAAAAATCGCCACGGATTACCTCATGTCCCAATTTTAAAATAACACGACACAGACGTAAGAAAGTTATAGGTCACATCATATTTTTTCTGATATGATACGCAAGTACTGAGAAGTTCAATTCACTCTAATTTGTACAGTAATGACTTGCAGTTTCGCTACTATGGTTGGATGGTTGCCATATGTTAACAATCGATGATTACTGCCTCTCCACCATTTTGACTCCTAATTTTCTTAGAGGAAGAATGTCGATGATAGAGTCAGCTTTATCAATTCAGTTTGGATGGGGCCCACATGGAGTAGCGATTGCTACACCATTTTCTTGATTACGTTGTATGATTGTTTAAAATTAATGTATAATATTCATAGCATACGGTTTGCATTTCTTTCAAGGAGATTATTTGGTTTGTTGTTGACCTAAAGCCAGACGTAAAGGAACATAGCGTCCATACAAAATATAATATCTTACTAAAGTCTCCTTTTAGTTTTTGTTCACCATTACGTAATATTTTGAAGCAGTTATTACGTATTTCATTGCAATTCCATCGAAGAACTCACACACATTTAATAAATAAATCTGATATTATCTTATCTGTAAAACATTTTAAAAAATATAATGTTCATAATTCATAAGCTAAAATATAGGGTATTGCAAAGTCGGGCATTTACAAATAATATTGTTTATCCTGCAATATACGACAAAGAATTGTGAATTTTAGAATTATACATAAAAAAGCATATTCGTTGTTACAAACGTAAAATATATATGGTGATATTGGGCCAAACTTAAAGGGGCAGTTCCTCTCTTAAATATAAGTTGAAAAAATAAATTTCAGCTCAAAATGATTTTTCGTCTGAAAGATACAAGGTGTCGTCCAAGTTTAAAGAAATACTTCAGTATTTGGTTATAACCCGTGTAAATTTAAACCGATTTTAATGAAACTTGGCATGAACAATAAACAAACAAAGATCTTTAATTTGGCCAGTGTCGTTGATATTCAGGGTTGGCACCCTTTTTCCCTCATTATCTTTTACGCCACTGCATTTTTTCAAATCTAAAACTCTTTTTTAATTTTAAATGTAATTTAGAAAAAGAAATGGCTCTTGAAAAATTTGGGCGTTAAATCGGGTGATCCAGGGGACCAGCGGAAGGGACGATCACATTTTACTACAAATTCGTCAAGCACGTTGTTTGTAGGCACCTGTTACCAAACAACATGCTTTCGAAATTTCTAGTAAAATCATTTCGTCAATTATCAGTGTCCTTTGGATATTACAACTGATTATCTCAGAATGTTTTTATTTGTTTTATTAAGCTTTAAGCAGGTACTACTTTAGACTTTCAAAATAATTAGTGAGTTAAAGCGACGAAAATTACTATTTAACTTTGATGAAAGACAATAGTGGCAATAAGTAACGAACCATGATTGACTGGCATAATTTTATTGTATTTGCATGAATAGATCCTCGCGTATTTTGGGTTCTTTGAAAACTAAAATTCTGAATTTACTGTTTTCTTATTAAAAAATAAAACGTTTCAGTGAATGTTGTTGCAAGGGAAACTGCAATACACTGCTGGCTCTCGGAGTTAACTGTTTGCGAAACTGACTCCCAAAATCCGAACACAGGCATCTCGTTTTAAATTGTTCGTATCGCTGGCGAATGGAGTTGGAACTGCATGATTCTTTCAGGTGCTTTGGTTTTCGTCGTACGGTCGTCACAGATTAACCCGACTGTCAATGTTACTATCGCGAAGAAAATATAATTAATGGGTTTTAATATTGGTAGTAAGTCGTAATTTGAAAATGTTTTTCGGGATATTTTATTTTATGTAATTGATATTTGACTAAGGGTTGAAAAGAAAAGGACAAACATATGCTGGGATATAAAACATGTGTCTCTCGAAATTGACTTTACCCAAAGACCGTGACGAATCGTTGAAAATTTCTATATATTCGAATTTTTGCTAAAAACGTCGCGTTAGTAATTAATTATATCGGAACATACCGCAAATCACGTTTTTGTTTGTTACTTTGAAATTCGAGACCTACATAGAGGGTTTGCTACGGACAAGTGCATATTTTAAAAATTAATGCTTCTTTTAGTAAGAAATATGGAAATATTTCTTTTAAAAACGGGGGTGGATTTGGGAGTAAAAACAGTTAGTTGCAGGTGAGAGTTTCGATTCAGTTGGATCGTTCTGATTGTTTGATTACTTACCATTATTGTAAAGCGTTGTGGCTATAAATGTCTTATCGTGTCCATTTTAGTAGATCTAGAAACGCGAATTTGCCTTTCTCTTTTTTTGTTGGTTTTAATGTAAGTTTTTCACAAAATTAAAGTGGTCGGGTAAACAAAAGTATTGCTAAATAATGGTATGGTTTGAGGTTTTCATCCGCGAAGCAGACGTTTAAACAACATACCACTAAACAATTCCCACCGCGTCGTGTTTAAACCACGTATCTTAATCTGTCGTGTTTGTGACTAAGTGGTTAACTAAAGGATTATATTCAAGTGTAAGTAGGTATTTGAATATAGATTAAAGTTCGCAGTAAGCAATTCAACAAGTTTATGTAACCTACTAAGCGCAAGTATTGCCTTGCAATAAGTTGTTATTTAGTTACCACGAGAAATGGAATTGCATAGAATTGTTATTTGATAACGAAGGATAGTAATCTAATTACCAATACGCAATCTCGCAAACACGCTCATTCATTTGAAAATTTGTTACAGTAAAAGGACCCCGCGTCAGACAGTACAGTGTTTCCTCCCTCATTGCTCGTATGAGTTGGCATTGTTGACTGTTGACTAATATTTTCGCCTGTGTAGAGAATATTTGCGTGGACCAACGTGACACGATAAACGTCAGTTAACTGTTATAAACGATACCGGGGTTTACAGACACTGGCTCAGATGACAATAAAACAACCTCGAATTCTATTGTTACCGTTAAACTAACCCGTTCTTATTGTTTTTAGATGCAGCGAGATGTATAAATGAACGTGCAACCTGAGGAAGGGATGCTGTAGTTTGTAACGTAGTGACTCAAACTTGCGAGATTAGATTACCGGTCACTTTGTTATGATTTATTTGCACCTTACCTTTGCAAGGCTTTGTTTTAATGATTTTGTGTCTTTGATTCAGCCAGCTGATTTAGAATTGTTTGATTACGAACTGATTTTTCTTTATACGTGTAATGTATTGTAATTGTACATACGTATTTTTGCGCTTTCATTCACTATTGTGTATGTCTAAATTCCTTGTCTATTGTTTGTTCTTATCTAAGTGTAGTTAAACTGCATTGCGGTTACCTTATTGCTACCTGTTTAATTTTAGTGCTTGTTATATTTCATATGTATCTTAATCTGCATTATTATTTTCCTTTTTACTTTAGTGTTAACTTAAGAACCGGCAAGATTGATTGTATAACGGCCACATGGTTGGTAGTACAATTTTTATTTTGATTTAAACTAAAGTTAAGTTCCTTAATTTTATAATTTTGTACGCACTTTAACTTGATTTAATGGTGTTTTGTTATATATTGAACCTTTTCGTTGTTTTTTTGTTATTTGATTTATTAATGTACAGGGTGTCCCAATAAGAATGGCTCTCGGCCACAGATCAAAACCGCTTATAGCACAGATTTGGAAAACAGATTTTATAACAAAAGTGACCCCGAGAAAAACCTGAAAATTATTTATGGAATTGTAAGACCACCGCTAAAGGACGTAACTGAAAATTAAAAATTGCGCACTCGTGCAAATATTCCCGGCGTATTCCGTATAGTTTTACACAAGGCAACTATTCGCTCTCTTAAATCTTGTAAAGTGTTAACGTGAGTTTGATACACTACAGCCTTAAGATGCCCCCTTAAAAAGTAATCAAACTATTGAGATTGGGCAATCTTGCTGTCCATTGCTGTGGTCCTCTGCGACCTATCCAACGATCAGGATAAACTGTATCAAGTGATTTCGGACAATTACACTAAATGAGCAGGAGCTCCATCGTGCATGTACCACATTCGATTCCTTAACGCAATTGGTACATCTTCATGCAACCCAGGTAGTCCTTCTTCGAGAAAATGCAAATAGGACCGTCCATCAACGCGTCCTGGTAGGAAAAATGGGCATATTACATGATTACAAATAATATCTGCCCATACATTAATCGAAAATTGTTCTTGAAAATGGGTTTCGGTTATGGCATGCGGGTTTTCTTCCGCCCACACATGGTTGTTATGTAAATTTTGAATGCATTCCGAAAAAAATTTGCTTGATCTGTGAGCAAAATATGTCACTCAAACTGCGGATTTAGTGTAAGACTCTGAAAGAACCACTGACGAAGTTCACGCGCTGTGGGAAATCCCTGGGGTTTAATGCCTATACTCTTAGGATATGGTATGGATATAACAAAAAGTCAACTAAAATACGCCAAACTCTAGGGATCTTTCTCGTATTCGTCTCGGGATGTTTGTCGATTTCTTACAGCATCGTTTCCTCAATTTCAGGTGTTCTGACAATTCGAGTTCTACCTTCCGGAGTACCTTTTTTGAAACTACCAGTTTCGCTAAGCCGGCGTTGAATATTTAAAAAGCATCGACTATCTGGCAAGGCACGATTGGGATATTTTTATAATAAATGCGCCTGGCTTCTGTCGCATTACCATCTGCGAGGCCATATACGTAGTGCATTGCCGCCATTTCCGCATTCATATAATTTACCATTATTTTCTGATATTTGAAAAAACAGCGAATAAAAGCAATTAACTTCAATGATACACTAAAAAATAAAAGAAATGACGCACTGAGATGGTTTTGAACCATTTTGATGTCATAATGCGCAGATACCAATATTCGCTCGACGATCTCATTTTTAAAATTGTAGGGGAGTGCAATAATTTTACAAATTTTGTTTTTTGTTTTGTTTTTGTGATTATTGTTGTATTTGCTTCTTTTGATCGATTTATAATAAACAAAGTGTTTTTTTAACTACAAACAATAATTTATTTGCTACGTAAGGTAAGAATTGTTCTTATAACGATAATGCAAAAATTATTAGTACGTTAAAACCTACAGATATGAATCTTCCCGAATTATCAACATCCAAGTCCACTTATGGTGTGAAAGGTAAAATAATTCACAGTCAAGGTCAGGAAATGATTAGCAATGTCATGTCGTACTCATAAAAATTATATTCTAAAACGATTTTTATTTTTTTAAGCGAAAACCATGCATCGGATCAAATCAAGAGATCAAATTTGCTCACAAATGAATGAGAATTCCAAAAATAATTTTTATTTTAAGAAAAAGCAGTGGCGTATCATTTTTTTCTCCAAAAATATTCAATGTAAAACCCGTAGGGACGCCACTGGTAAAAATAATAAAATTGTTTGTACATCAGAAAATGCATCTTGATGCATTGAAGACGTATACCAAATTTTATAAAGATATCTACAATAGTATCACAGTCATTATAAAAAAAAGATTTTTTTCTGGAAACTTTATCACTCCGTATTTCAAAAGTTAGCACGTTTACGACATTCGTTCATATGAAGTTTATTTCTTGAAATGGGTCCAAGAATCTCCCCCTTAAATATTAGCATGTCTTTAAACAACACCATATATATATATATATATATATATATATATATATATATATATATATATATATATATATATATATATATATATATATATATATATATATATATATATATATATATATATATATATATATATATATATATATATATATCTGTGTGTGTATACAGGGTCCGGCAACAAGAGCGCCTTCCTCTATATCTTCCGTTTTATATACGCTAGATTAATAAAATTTGGAATGCAGTTATAGTTTAATTGTGTGCATATTTTAAAATTATTCACGCGAATACAGGTTGTTTATTTAAAGAGGACCAAATTATTATAAAAAAATTGAAATGGAACACCCTGTATATTATTACTTTTTTGAATTCTACACATTGTTCCTAACAAATTCGCAATATATTTCCCTATCCCTAAATATAGCCGTTTTTGAGTTATTTCGATTTTTCTAAAAAAATTGAAATTACAGAGTTTGCTTTGAAAATGTACCTCCTTAACTGTTGAAAAATAAAAGTTATCTAATTTATATGAGAATAAGTACATAGATAGAGCTTACTTTAATGTGACGAAAATGACATAATTGCATACAGGGTACTTATAATTGACTTGCCAATCAACCATTATTCGAACTAGTAAAAGTGTACTTTTTCAAATAAAACACCCTGTATATTATTACATTTTTGGTTTCTACATATTAACCCTTATCAGTTCGCCATACAGCTCCCTATCCCTAAATATAGCCGTTTCCGAATTATTTTCAATTTTTCAAAATGTATAAGATTATTGAGACATTTTTAAATCTATGGCCTCGTATAGATAAAAAAGAACATCATAAAACAATTGTATTATACATTTAAAAACGCAACAGAAACTAATACATTATGATAGAAGACTAATTACAATTTTTGTACTGGAGGCATGTTAACAAGAATTTGACAAATATTTACTTCAATTTAAAGTAAAATTCTAAAATCAAGTGTGCTTCTTATAAAAATTGAATGTTTGACGTAAATAAATAAAACTGTAGTTAACCATTTACGAGTGTTATTGTTAGTAATCAAGATTTTTATAAAATGAATTTTACACAAAATGAGTTAGTTGATGTGATTGTCGTGTTGGGTGCTGCAGAAAGAAACTGTTTATTGGCCAGCAGAATTTATGCTGAAAGATATGCAGATAGAAGACATCCAAACGCAAGATCGTTTCAGAAAGTTATGAGTAGATTTATTGCAACTTCATGTGCCAATTACTCCAAACATGAACGTGTTAAACCTTCTACAAATGAAGATAGTGAATTGAGGGTTCTTCTCGCCATCGAAGAGGATCATCACAGAATCCAAAAGGACATAAGTGAAATAATTGGTATAAGTGAGAGATCAGTACGTCGTCTTTTAAAGAAGAATCACTTACATCCCTATCATATTCAGTTACACCAAGAATTGAGCGATGCAGACTTCGATCATCGAGTAAGATTTTGTAACTGGGCCAGAGAAAAAATTACTCAAAACCCAAATTTTTTTTATAATATTTTATGGACAGACGAATCAACATTTCATAAGAATGGATTTGTTAATACACATAATTTTCATTATTATTCATCATAAAATCCACATTTATTAAGACAAGTTGATAATCAACATAAGTGGTCTTTAAGTGTCTGGTTTGCCGTCGTTGGGGATTATGTCATCGGTTCATTCTTTCTCCACTCTTTTTTGATGGACACTTGAATGGTGAGAAGTACGTTAACTTTTTGCGTAACGATTTACCGGGCTTATTAGAAAATATTACTCTTGATATTAGAGCCACAATGTGGTATCAACATGATGGCGCTCCTGCTCACTACTCTGCAGAAGTAAGAAATTATCTCAAAAGAGTCTTTCCAAATAAATGGATTGGGCGAAATGGACCTGTGAGGTGGCCAGCTAGGTCTGACAAGAATAGATTTCTTTTTATGGGGATACATAAAAAGTATTGTCTATAGGGAACCACCAACCACTGCCGAAGATATGCGCAATCGTATAACACAGGCTTTTCATAGCATTACTCCTGAGTTGTTGCGTAGAGTTGAACAATCTATTAAAGATGGACTTCAGGTCTGCGTCCGAGAAAAGGGACAACATTTTGAACAATTATTATAAATCATTATAGCTAATGATTAGAGCTAAATTATTATTTTTTTTATTTTATTAGTTTTGTATTTTTGGAAATAATTTTAATAATTATAGTGTATTAGTTTCTGTTGCGTTTTTTAATTTGCAATACAATTGTTTTCCACTGTTTTTTTTTCTACGAGGCCATGGATTTAAAAAATAATCTTAAACATTTTGAAAAATTGAAAATAATTCGGAAACGGCTATATTTAGGGATAGGGAATTGTATATCGAATTGGTTAATATGTAGAAACCAAAAACGGCAAGTCAATTGTAAACACCCTGTATGCAATTATGACATTTTCTTTGCATTATAAGAAAGCTCTATCTGTGTACTTGTTCTGATATAATTATTTCCACTTTAATTTCCTATTTAATATTTTCCAAAGAAAACTAGATTAAATAAATACGGGTCTCTAGCGTGCATGTTACTTATTAGGTTTTTTCATAATAAGATTGCCACTCTCCCCCAACTCTTATTTGAAAAGATGGACTAAAACTTCTGAAAGTTTTAGAAGAATATCATCGTATTTTCAATGGCTCTTAATTAGACGAAATTTGTAAAATATTTATTTTCTAATTTTAATTTTCAGTTACGCTCTCTAGTGGTGGTCCTAAAATTCTATAAATGATTTCCAGGTTTTTCTCGATGCCTCTTTTGTTATAAATTTTTTTTTTCAAAGCTGTACTATAAGCGGTTTCTGATATATGATCGAGAGCCATTCTTATTGGGACACCCGGTACTTGTGCAATTACTTATTTATTAATAAATTGGGTTTTCTTAGCGATCCTTTCCCAATTTAGCAAATTAATGGGTTGAACCATCATTGCGCAAAGCTCGTTAATTCTAATTTGAGTAGTGTCATTGTTTACCTATCCAACTATGATGCAACACTTAACCTCATCCAATCCTATCTCATTAACAAAACGCGGCGTAGCTTACCACTAAACGGCCAATTCTTTTATCAGATTTGAGTTCTGGGAGTAATTCAACATCAGGCTTGTAAATAAATTCGAATGTTTTAATTATTGCCAGGAAAGTCAATGTAAGGCAAACAAATAATATGAGTAAGAGTAGCCGTTATTGTCAGTAAATCAAATACATCCCTTAGCGATTTTTTTCTTGAATTTGCATTATTGCGAATAAGTTCAATATTACGCTCTTAAAGATTTTATAGTCTTTTAATTATTGAGAGTAATTTCAAATTACACTTTTAAGGATAGGGTACCTTGGGGCACTACAATATAAAGAAAAGGTGAATAGTTATGCAAACAAACACTCAACTTTTTGTTAAGATTTTCATGACATATTTTACACAAGTTCCTTTAACAGTAAAAAAGTGTAAGTAAGCGTGGGATAAATATGTCGTTAAATATGTTCAATAATCATGCTAATTCAACAAAATTAATTAAGCAGAATTCCTAATCTATAAAAATATTCTTTTATTAAGACGTATTAAATGCAAATTCAAAATAATCCAGACAAATACAAAGGAATTCTTGCTTAACTTCCGTGTAAACAGTAATTATAAAATCAATAACCCAGAATATTCATATCTTACATAAATTCCTCGCAAGACGTATTAAAAATAATTAATTGCTATTAATAGATAATTAAAACTTACTTGTTTTAGATCTTGGTTCTCTAGGCCCATCGACTGTGACTTTAATAGCTTTATTATACGTTGCTATCTGGGGAGGATTCGTAGATACGGTTATTGTAAGCGAAAATGATTTTCCTGAAACAAATGTTCAAAAATTAAACGACAGTAATTAACTATATAAGTGAAGGGCACGTGTTTAACGTATAGCCCAAATAATTTACACGCTAATTTTTAGACATGTGGTTGATGTATAAAATTGCGGTTACCAGAAACAAAATGTACAAAATATACAGAGACACGTATAATTTTTCAGGCAAGCTAGCCACAAATTTGCTAATTATAATTGGTGGCGGTTTGGCATGTGGTGAGATCATTTTTCTTCATAAAAAAAATGACATTTGAGAAATCGAACACTAACTAGGTTACATTTTCGAAATTTTTAAATTTAGTTTAAACAATATCTATATATAGTATATGTAAATTCTAGGAAAACACAAAATTATTATCAGTTTGAATTTCCTCAGTATTAAAAGAATCTTAAGACAATGATAAAAATTCTATTATTCGAGAACATATTTTTTTATCACTAACTTAGGACAACCACATCCAGGTTTCCATAAATCCTCATTTTACCACAACAACCGGCAAAATATATTTGATAATAACTGCTTAGATTACAAAAATAGAAAAATAAGTAAGAATGCAAAAACATAGCCATGTTGACTAAATGAACTATACGACCATAAAATCCGTACAACACTTACATAAAACCCGCCTTTTAACTTTATGAAAGTGATTAACAGCCCCTTAATGTCACAGGGATTTTAAGAATTATGGTGAGAGTTTCATACTTATATGCCACACACATATTTACGTTAAAAGAAAAAGGCGTAACAATGTCTTCGACATATCGTATTTATAATTAATTTTCTTATTTTGGTTTTATTTTTTCAATTTTTACTTAAGATTTCCCTCTAAGCACTTTGTTTTGGAGACAATAACAATAATTAAAATATTTCTTTTATTTGTTGCTAAATTTAGAAAATTTTTTTGCTGAATCATTTTTTATTGCATGTAATCGGAGTGACAAGAGCGCTTAAATAAAAAGAAGTGTTTTTTGCAACGTGTTACGGAACACCCAAATGTTGAATCAACTTTTTTTCTAACAGATTCATGTTTGTGAGGGTTAAGCTGAATATTCAAAATAAGCTTGAACTGCGACATAAATATTTTCTTCAGGTGAAGTCCTTCTATCCCGCCGCAAATTCCTTTTAAACTCAAATAAAAGCCAAAAGTTGACAAACCAGGTGAATACTCTCTTTGAACCCAATAATGCTTAAACCTTTTGAAAAAAAAATCGAGTTATAACAAACGTAATTTCAAAAGAAAAACTTAAAATAGCAGATAAGGAATTACAGTAAATAACACTCCATGACTTGCTTTTAACGGCTTACTGCATTTTCTTATTTCCAATAAATTCAGCTCGACCGTCGTATTAAAATTTCATTTCCAATTGCGCTGGTCGCCAAAACTTTAATTTTTTTGTGTTAAATTGATCAGATTGTAGCGCGCAGGGTTTGTGAGTAACGCCCATTTAAAGTGTTGCAAACTTTATGTTCCTGTAGAATGAACATAGTAAAATGTATACAGGGTGTCCCGCTAAGGTCGGTCTCCGGCGGTGAAAGGGTGTTTCATCGTAATTTTACAAATTTCATTTGTAATAAAAGTGACCGAGAAAATTATTTTGTTAGTTTGTGCCTCTACCGCTAGGTGGCGCGGAATACATCATCCTATTAACAAATGCTTTTTTATCAAAAAATTGGCAATTAGCGTATAATACAAACATTATTAATATAAAGTTTGTAATGTTTTGAAACTTTGTTGTAATGCACTTTAAGGTGTAGGTCACAAAATAAGGGTGGGGAGAGAGGGAAAGGTAGGTCACCTGATTAATTACGCTATAATTTTTGTCCACAAATCGAAATTCATAACATAGTTCTCATTTGACAAAAAAAGGTTTTTTAAGCATAACAATGTATAAATTTGTAATATTTTGTATTCAAAGCCACCACTAGAGGGCGTTTTTTAAATACGTAGCAGTTTTTTCGATTTTTATGGAAATTTTTATATCGAACCATACCATTATTTTATGACAGCCAGAAAATACCTTAAATTTGTAAAATATTGGTAAAAAAAGCAGTTAACCTTCCAGTAGTCGCGCCTCTTTTCTAAACATTAGTAGTCGCGTGCGGACTCACAGTCCGTATAGCTATATATGTAGAATACTTACACAAATACTTACAATAATGTTTAAATAAAATCTTTATTTCATATAAGAGGTATAACGATTAGTGGTAACTAAAAAATATTTGCGATATAAAATAAGTGTAATAATTATAAGTTTGGTTATGAACGAATAAGTTCATTATATTTAGAATTTACATCAGTTCTACATACATAAAAATAAAATTTACATCGATTGGGGCTGGACTCTTGATGGCGCAGTTGGTTAGCGCGGTACTCTAGCAAAGTACAGGTCGTAGGTTCAAATCCTACTCGAGGTCAACTTTTTATTTATGTATTTAATAAAATTAACAATAATTTTTAAAATAAGTGTAAGTATCTAGGCACTCGGAGCAAATGAAATTGGCACAATTAAAATGAACCTATTATATCTGCTGCTAAACCAACGAAACAGTTAGTAGGCAATAAAAAAACTTTTATGCAGAAACGGGAGAGTACCATTTGACGTAGAACTGTCTTTATTGGAACACAGCGTGTAGAATATTTTATGAAATGGATGAGGGACCTCTCAACTTCGGTCGAACGAATAGCGGTAGAATAGCCTTAAGTAATAAAATTACTAAAAACTATAAACTTAAGGAATAGATAATAGCGAACATTCGGTATAACATTTTCTCAGTTTATAATATCTGTAAAAAATTGTACGTTTTTAGTCAATTTTATTTACTTGCAGCGTTACTATATATATTTCAGTAGCGTGAGTAGTCGCACGCGGACTCACACTCCGCAATTCTAATAAAAATAGTAACAATCAATGGATTCCCTCTGAAGTCCCTACGATACTAAAGCAACCTATTTTAGGAAGCTACTGAGACGTAAGAGTTGAAGCAGGCAGAAATTTTCTAAATATTGAAAAAATTAGCTCTATGCGGTGTCAGTCCGGGCGCGACTACTAGAAGGTTAAAAAGGTATAGCAAAAAGAAAATGCAAAACCAAATATTTTATTACCTACTCATGTGTTGTTTCAATTTGTTTCACAAATATTAAAAAAAATGCATTTATGTAAAAAAATATAAAAAATACCTATTTAAAATCTATACTTTTGGTAATATTTTTACTAGTTTTCAAAACTTTGAATTTGGTGCTCTCTGACATAGTAAACAACAAGAGGCGCACCACGGTGGCCCAAGTGCTGCGTTTTCATTTTTATCAAGAATGCCTTGCAAAAAAAGCCGGTGGTGTGACATCCGATAGTAATTTTGACAGATGTCAAACAGCCGCAAACGAAGCTGAGAGAAGAAGAGAAAACCATCTGAATAAATACGCTATAATTTCGGTTCTACCAAATTGAAATTTATAAAATGGTTCTTATGTGATAAAAAAGGTTTTTCAAACACAGATTTTATTATTAGTGTAATAATAATAAGATCTAGGACTTATTGCTTTTTAAAGTCGCCGCTAGACAACTTTTTAATTTTTCTTAACATGTTTAAAAGCTCTCATGTAATTATTTGATGACAATTGGAAAGTACCCTAAACTTGTTAAAAAATGGTTAAAAATCATCCTATAATTTAAAAAGGGGGTAAAAAGTTATAGCCAAAGGAATACTTAACTTTGTGAAGAATATCGAGTTGAATTCCCATGCGCGAACAATGCAAAAATTGCATTTAGGTATCACAGAATAGTTATTTGTATTACACGGCCAGAAAATTGCGAGTATAAGTAAACTTTGCAGGCCGAGGCGAAGTACTCGCAAACCATTTTATGGCAGAGTGATACACAGGATTCTTTGTGCCGACATCAGCAACATTTTTTTTAAAATCAATAAACAAAACTGTTGAAATTAAGTTGGCAATACTGACAACTGACAGTAACCAATCTAACCTAAAAAATACAATTACGAAATTATTCATTACTCGAATTTTGCAGGTACCTTACGAATTTGTTGACTTTATAATAATTTATAGATGTAATTTGTAGTATATAAGGAACTAATACGGACATAATAACGGATGCGTTGTGTCAAATGTCGATTATGTCGAATATTCTATAAGTTCTGTCACTACAACGAATACCAACTGTAACTTAATATTATTTTTGCCACCCTAGGCCGGAAAACGAAACGCATAGTTTCCATTTGCGGTCTGCATATGTTCTATTACAGAACGAAGGCATAAAAAAATTTATTGTTTATTAATTCTTTACGTATTGTTATAAAACTGAATAGTTAAAGCTTTAACAGTTAATATCAATAGAGACAAAAAGGAATAAAAGTTTACATTATATACATACATCCAACACAATTTATTCAGTTTATATTTAAAAAGTTTCCTTTACATAAAATACATTTATTTATTCAACAAATGTGTACCTACTCAGAACAGTATTTGCAATCTCTGTGCTTGATATGCTCCTTATAGCCTGATGGGTACGGCCAATCATATCTTTTCGCGAGGTAGGACGAGTTTTCTAAACTAAATCTTTTAGTCTACCCCGTACATAAAAATCTAAAACTGTAAGCTCCGGGGAACTGGCTGGCCATGCAAATACGCTACCTCGTCCAATCCACCTATTCGAGTAAGTGGCATTTAAACAATTTTTAACGTCGCGAGAAAAATGCGCGGGACATATGTAATGTTGGTACCACATTATTTCTCTAATATTTAACGGAACGTTAAATAAGCCTGGTAGGTTATTGGTCAAAAATTGGTCAATTTTTAACGTCGCGAGAAAAATGCGCGGGACATATGTAATGTTGGTACCACATTATTTTTCTAATATTTAACGGAACATTGAATAAGCCTGGTAGGTTATTGGTCAAAAATTGGTCAAAAATTTGAGGTATAGTTCACTGTTTAAACGACCATTAAAACATTTATGGTGGTCCACTTCTCTTAGCCAATGAGAATTATTTTCTGATCAACAAAGCATATTGTACAGATTTACTCCACCGGTGTTCGTAAAAGTTGCTTCGTGGGTCCACAAGTTTCGACATATAAATTGCGGTTCTTCTTCCATCATATTTTTAAACTGTTTGCAAAAATCTAATATGCAGTCATCAGCTTACACCAGAACTTGGTGTAAAGGGATATGATAAGGATGTATGTTAAAATCACTTAAAATTTTGAGGACTGTCATTTTATTGGCCCCTAAATCATTAGATATTGTTCTTGCACTTAAATATGGATCCGCTTCTACATACGCAAGGGCACTTATAATTGAATCGTCGTCTTCTACTCGAGAGCTTATGATGAACATTACCAGTTGGTCTAAGACGACTTGCCAAACGCTTAAACACGTTTTCGCCATAATGTTGCCTTTCAGGGTATTTTGTCGCATATTACCTAGCAGGAATGCACGCGTTTTCAAAATATTGAGAACAAACGACGAACATATCGTAAGCCTCTGCGGTAGAATATGATATTTTTCAATACAATTAAAAAAAATCTATAACAACAAAAAAGACAATAAGCAAACTTCAAAAGCATTTTAAACGAAAAATGTTAAAAGTGGTTGTTAACAATCAATAACAATAATTAAATACATCTGTCATATTATAGAATCCATTGTTTTTGCAAAGCATTCTAGATCAAAACGTTACGCTGTCGCCATCGATTTTTTTAATTTAAAAACATGTTTGTCATGGCAAAGACGGTTAAATCTAAAGTCAATAAATTTAAAAAGTAAAGGTTTTATTAATTTTTACATTCTTTTGTACATTAACTCGCTTTTTTATTAGTTATAAAACAAGATATGCGTAGGTAATAAAATCATAATTAAAATTAAGAGTTACAATATTTTGATTTATTTTATTTACAACATTTTAACTAATAAAGATATCTAACTACTTTTTTTTACCAGTGTTAAATTTAAGACATTTTCTGGCCATGATAGAATAATGGTGTGGTTACATTTAAAAATTTCGCCGCGGTGGCTTTAAAAGCAAAACATTATAAATCTTTCATTATTATGCTTAAAACACCGTTTTGCTAAATGAGAGTTAATTTATGAATTTCAATTTGATGAAACTAAGATTATAGTGTAATTAATCAGACGACTTTCCCCCTCTCCTCCCACCTTTATTTTTCAGCCTACTTAAAGTGCATTACAAAAAAGTTTCAAAACATTACAAACTTTACATTAATCGTATTTATCGCTACACTAATCTCCAAATTATGCTGCACCACCTGGCGGTAGAGGCACAAACTTCAACATAATTTCCAGCAGTTTTTCTTGGCCACTGTTATCATATGTTTTTTTCCGAACGCCGGAGGTCGACGTTTGCGGGATACCCTGTATACAATTAACTCATAAAATTGTATTTCTACATGAAGGAGGAGTACTTAACTTGAGGAACATCTCTTTTTAGTGTCCACCAATAATCGGCAAGCATTTTGGAACTCCATTTTCCTTAGTAACGATTTTCCATTACGGTTATATCCTGATCAAAGCGTTCACCATGTTCGCACTCACATCTCCAGGGTTTCGTGGAATCAATTCAAATGTGAATCCAAAAAATGAATTTTTACAGACATATTGCATCCAAATGATTTGCAGTTTTCAGAAAGTTCACTAACCGATTCGTGGTCTGTTTCTTTTCTAGGAAGTTTTTCGCAACTTTTATAAATGACTACCTCGCAGCTGCCTTACGCTCATTTAATATTTGTTCAAACTTAATAACTTCCCTTATTTGTGGTCTTCGATCATTTATTTTTGGAAATTCACTTCTCAGATAATGGAAACCTTCATTATGACGATCCATTGCTTTTACAAAAATGTTCATCAAACCAAGTTTGATATGCTATGGGGGAAGGAATATTTTCTCGGGATTCAAAGAGGTTCATACAAGACTTTTTTCTCCGTGTTTTAGACTTTGTCTCTTAGGTAACTGTTTCACAAAGTGACTTTTCTATCCCACCTGTCCCATTTATACAAAAAAAAGCTGCAAAACTTAGTGTAACCAAGTCGAAGACTTACCACAAGGGCTTTCACTTTTAAATCTCCACAAATATGCCAATAATACTTTTCATACGGTATCATTTTCAGTAAAAGCTTCATATTTGCCTAAGTCTCTTTCGTATGTGCAGCATAATCATGAGGGATTGAAAAATATTCATTTCCGTTATGGAGTAGGACAGCTTGCAAACTAATTTTGGGAGAATCTATAAAAATCCTGCATTCTTCAAGATTGTGTTCCTGTCCTAATTCATCTAGTAGAGTCCAAATCGTTGGAGTACTGTCAGGTTACATGGAAAATAGGTGTTGTAACTCCTTTTGCCGTTTATAGTAAAAGTATGCTTTAGTTTCCTTTTCAGTGAAGTTCCAGCCTTTAGTCTTGAAGCGAGTTCTGACTGGCTAATCTTATAAGTTTCTATTGTTTGTTCTAAGAAATCTGGATCTCTTTCGTCGTCACGACCTAAATCAGTTTGGAGCTCTTCACCACCAAAGTATTCTTCTGAATCTTGTATGTTGGCATTACCTTAATGATTCACAATCCTCTACTTTCACTTTACTTAGGTAAATAAATGAGTCATAGGGGACGGAACAGCTATTGTATTTATTATTATAAAATGTAAAACTGTATTAATAAATAAACCAATTACAAAAAAATAGTACCTGCAAAACAAAATTTGATCTCATATTCGGAATCAGCATACATAATAATTCATCAAAGTTATTCATTTAAGAAAATCATTTGGTCATGGGCCGCTTTGTCAGCGAACTATTCTGCCGAGACTCTATTGAAGGGGCTCTATTGTCACGAGCTATTTTAACATTGCTAGGACCGATCCGAATTCATTTAATTACTGCAATTTTCCATAGGTTAAATTAAATAGAAAGCTTCCATGTGGTGTAGTGTGGCTGAATTTAGAATTAGGAGGAACTAGGAGCAACAAAACAGTTATTGTAACACGGTATTAGGGTATTTGGAATTGATCCAGAGTTTTTACCAACCGATTTGCAACGAGATGGATCAATCAGCTATAGAGCGAGGGTTTGCATTCAAGTTCTAAGATGCATGCTTTCTAAGCGCCACACTGGATGTATCCAGCCCAGATTTTTATGTATGCATGCATTAAAAGTCCAAGGTGTACGTAAATAAGTATAAGCACAATTCAATTTAAGCGATACGCGATGAAATATTCTCCAGCAGGTTATGTAGGATTTCGAACATCGTCTTGAAGAATGTGTAGAAAGACAGGGACTTAAAACTACATATGTGTATTAAAAATGCATATCTGTGTCCTTAAACTGTTGATTACTAAGTCATAGCACACTCAAATTCATTACAACCCACTGCGCTACACTACATATTTGATATATCTTAAGTTTTCCTTCCAAACACAAATTAGGGACACATTCTCGTACTATGAAAATGCATCATATTTGAAATGAATGATTTAATTAATTTGTAGATATGCTTAAATGAATTGATTTTTTGCTAAATATTATATAAATCGAGCAACCTAAACTGTGAGTAATGAATGTCAACGGATTAATAATAATAAAAATTCGTAGGAAACCCATTAAAAATCGTGTTTTCTCAGTTTCTGTCCATTTAAAAAGTACATCATTTCCCCCATACAGAGGAAAATGTCTTCCTAAGAAGGCATATTACGATTGGCTAGAATTCAAAATGTGAATTCATAGTTGCTCGATACTTCCACCAATGAGCCCCGCAAATTTAGATCTAACTTGACATTTGACAACTTCTGATAAGAACTTTAATTTATGCGATATCTCAGTGTATGTATAAAAATTTCAACATTTCATTTTTTTGCCAGAAGGGTCGTAGAAAAAAATCATATGCATTATAATGGAGTAAAGTGCCATTTTATCCCTTGGAGTTTGATGTTCCATGCTGCGGGTTGTGCACCAAATTAAGCGCTGGGAAAAAGATGTTTCTTCCCAGTTATATGAAACAATTTGAAAAAACTAGTACCTTATTATGAATGACGTATGAGAAGGTCCACTTTTATTTTAAATCTTTTCCAAAAATTTTTCCATTCTACATTAATAAAAGGCTTTGCCCTCACTCACTCACTCACAGACTGACTCACTTATCAATCAACGCTCAGGTGAGACCGTTAGGCCTAGAAACTTGAAATTTGCGTAACATGCACCCCTTGCCACGTAGGTGCACACTGAGAGAAACTCAACCTATAAGGGGTTGAAAAAATAAGCTTTTTCGTAAAGCTGAATATAAGGAAATTAATTCTTATTAAAAATCCAACGGCCCATGTTTCGCCGTTTTTTGAAATTTTACCTCAGAGGAATGAAATCGGGTTCCAAAGGGGATCAATTGTTTAAACAAACTGAATATATCGTAAAAGCCGTTAAGCCCAGAAACATGAAAGTTGATATTTAGATGTTTCCTAAGAAACACGTGTTTTAACTTTTTCCCCGAAATCATTCCCTAACGGGTAGAAACGTGAGAGATGAACAAGGAAGGAAATTAAGTTTTCAGAATCAAATATACCGCGTGAATATCACTAGGATGGAAAATAGTTGACAAAAACGAGGGAAAATCTATCCATCAAGGGTAGTTTGACTGTTCCAGGTAGTCCTAATTGCAGTTGTGTTCGACCACAACACTTCTGGTCTGATGTCGCTGTTCATTCAGTTGCAACATGGATTCCGACGAAGAAACACTGCTTCTTGTGCTATTATTGCGCAAGCGAATGCGTAGAAAACGCCGTAGAACATGGGTACATACAATATTACAATCTAGAGAGCAGAATGGAATATTTCATACTTTGTATACCCAGCTCAGTGACATCGTTCGATGAATTGGTTCATATTTTACAACACAAAATAGAGTGGATGGATACCATCATGAGAACAAGTATTGTACCTGAACAAATGATTGCAGTGACGTTAATGCAAGAAAACAACGTTTTTATACAATGCTTTATTATAGCCAATATTACATGAGGCATTTCAAACTATTCGAAAATACTATGTATTGATGACTGCGACATCTCACTATCGACAGAATCAGGAGACAATGCGGTAGCTGCTTCAGTTCTTTTAGGGGTTTATTGGTACGCTGAACGTTCGTAGAAGTAGTAGGTCCAGTACTGTATCCACTAGTAGAAGGTCCAGTGCTGTAGCCACTACTGGGATTATCATAGTTGAAGTGATGACTGATGGTTGAATTGCGAGTAGGGTGATTTTTGATGGCTCAACTGTGAGTGGAATGACTGCATGGACTGATTGGGGTATAAATTATTGTCAGACGACAATAGTTTGTATTTTTTTATAACTCGCAGTATTTCTGTTTTAGCATCTAATTTTAAATCTTCAGAAATTTTTTAAAAATCACCATGTAAAGCTAAAAGAAATAATTTATCAACACCTGCTTCATTGTTTGATATGTTTTCTGATTTATATTTGCTGCCAATTGGTTAAGTAAGTTATCTTCTTTCGCCGCACTAATTCGCTAGTGGCCGCGTTGAAATGTTTGCCCTTCATCCTTAGACGTCGTTTCATCTTCTAAGCTGTCTATAGTGTCTGCTTTATCTTTCGACAATGGTAGAAAAAATGATAACTGTATACATATTGGAGTATTTTACTTGCTCCTAGCCCACTTTATATATATATTTTTTTGCTTACGTATCGATTAAAACCGTCTCTTAAAGCTTTCCATTTTTTCTGGATAGCTTTTACTGAAAGAAAAAGAAATAAACATGGTTCTTATTTTTATAGATACCTGAGAACGGGGTGCACTTTTGCTGAATTAGAATATACCTATAGAATTTCGGCATGGACAATAGGAGAAATCGTCAAAGACGTATGCGAAAATATTTGGAACTATATGAAAAATATGTGTTTTGTGAAATTGATCGAAGAAAATTGGGAAAATGTAACTTTCCAAATTGCTTGGGTGCGATTGATGGTAAATACGTGAGAATTATAAAACCAAGTGATAGCGGTTCATTGTATTATAATTACCAACACTACTTTTCTTTGATATTGATGGCTGTTTGTGACAGTGATTATAAATTTACATTCATAAATATCGGATCAAACAGTATTTGAAGACAGTGAATTCTATAAAAAGTTACAAGGAACAAAGCTAAACATTCCTGCTCCAACGAAAATAACAACTACAGGATTAGCTTTGCCGAACGTATTCGTTGCCGATGAAGCCTTCAGTTTACAAGAAAATATAATGCAGTCCTTTGGAGGAAAACAATTAACTGAGAAAAAAAGAATTTTCAACTATAGATAGATATAGATATATTGAGTGTACTTTCGGCATACTTTCAAACAAATTGCGCATATTCCATTGGCCATTAAATGTATCTGTTGAATTATCTAAAACGATAGTCAAAGCATGTTGTACACTTCACAATTTTGTGCGAGAGAGAGAGATGGTTATCGTTTTGAAGATTACTTGACAATCACGGGTTTTGAAGACCAACCATTACAACAACAAGTTCAACAAGAAGGGTCTGCACAGGACTCTATCCGGGACAAATTCGCTGACTACTTTGTAAGTTAAGAAACACAAATAGACTGGCAGTGGAAATTAATTTAATAGGTATTCAGCGTAAATGGTACTAATATTGACTACTACCTACATTGAAATTAAATATTGTGTGAACTTAACAATTTCGTTTATTTCTTTTGCTGTTTTGGTATCCAAATGTGGAACAAACTTCTCACAGAAAGCTGCCCAAGCGTCATTTTTTTATTCTATCGCTGTATGTTTCACATCGGTAATTCCATATACACTCGTGTGTTTTAACTTCATTAATAAACAACTCATCGTCTAAATTTTCTATATTCGCTATTTTGCGCGGCACGACGAAATAAGAAATGAACAAATAAAGCAAATCAAATAAAGTGAGAGTGACAGACGGTTACCGGGTCGGGTACCACGGGGCGCGGAGTGAGGAAGCGGTGAGCAGTCAGATGGAACCGCTTCAAACGGTCCGTGTACGGCTGGTCAAGCAGCTCTGACGCCGACAGCACGGCGAAACTCGACTGTTAGTCGACTGCATTTTTGGCTGCGACTGCAAACGAACTGCTTGAGCGGTCCGTGTATTGAGAATGTCAATTTTGCATTGAAACTGCAGCTATCGGTGCCAACCTCTCCAAGCAATCCGTCTACGGAGGCCCTTAGGGGTTGAAGTTCCAAATATTGTAAAACACCATGTTGGGTATCAAACTGAGCAGCGTTTTACAACCAAAATGAAAATCATTATGGAATTTACGAATTCAGTTCAGGAAAGTGCTAATAGGGAGGAAATGGGGTGAAATCAGGATTGTTGGATTCCACGAACATGATTTCGGGATTATGTTTAGAAGGCGGTTGAAAGCCAATATTAGAGGGTGGGAAGTAAGGGTTGAAATTTATCCCGTTGCCAAGCACGGGTATTTTTCTAGTACTTATCTCAATTATAAGAAAAATATTAATTAGCAATAAGCTATATTAGAAAAATGTTATATAACAGTATGATTAGTGCAATATTGGAATGATTCATGTTTAATGGAAAGTTGGGCGGAATTGTAGTGTATATGATAATCATGGTTCTTTGAAAGATGATACGCATAAGCACCTTAATTAGAATTTATAATTTATAAATTTTGTAATCACTTTTTGTTATTTAATATTCATTTAAGATTAATTTTACCGTTAAGCTACGCTTCATTATTAAACCTTATAATATTGTTACATTAACTATTTTTACTATTTGTAGAGATTAAGACTGCATTTAAGTTATACAAAAATAGATGGTACACCTAACAGTGCTTCATAAAAAAATGGGTACCGTAAATAACTCAGTAAATAGCAAGTAAAAGAAAAAATTTTCAAAAAGACCACAATGAACAGTCACTGAAGAAATTTTAGAAATTATAATTGAGTAAAATACCTTTAGTTTTTATACTATGTAAAGTATTGTAATACGTAAATTTTATGACCCATTAAATAATGTTACAAATGGAATGCTGTCTGATACGGTTAATTAATAATGATAGATTATACAATTTTATTTCCTACACAGATATTAAAATTAATAACGTTTCTTTGGTTAAAAAGTGTACAATTGCTTTAGAAGTGATAATGTAATTTTTAATTATTAATTGTTTATTAGGTTAGCAATTTGTTAATCGATCTAGTTCTTAATTCCAAAAAATTCAAATTTATTGCTAAAAGTAGTTGTAATTAAAATACTTTCACCGCGCACCTTAGTACCTATTTTTCATTTTCTGAGTAGTAGAATGCGCGTGGTAACTCCGAAGGAAGTAATCTTGTACTATTAGTGCGACCCTAAACGTAAAACGAGGGTTAAACATAAAACGTAGTTCAAATCTTTACTAGTAATGGCTTTGAACCGAACCTTCCACTCGGTTTGGTTCGGTCGGGAATTTTAAAGGCAGGTTCGGTTCAAGATTCGGTTCGGTTTATCTAATAAATATCATTTTGTCACTATAAAAGTTTCAGTAGGTATTATGTAAATTCAAATTAACTTTTTTGCATGGACAATATTAGTATAATTTTGGTTATAAAGAATAATGCAAGTTGTTTTTCAGTTTTTTGACAAACTTTCGGAAGAATTGACAGAATAAAAAGAGCCGCGTGAAGTAGGCACCCCCAGGTTGGAATTTCGAAACGAAAACTATTCTATAATTTTGCCCAAGTTATGCCCAGTTTTGCCCAATAGTCATTTTGTTTTTCCTGTTGGCATCCCCATGAGCGACTTCGAAAAAATAACATGCCATAATTTTTCTCAAATTATGCCCAGTTTTGCCCAACCGAAGAAAGGTTTTTCCCACGAATACGAGAGTCACAAAATGGCAATCACGATTTCAAGCAATAAAAAATGAAAAAATATAAATTCGATAAAGTTCAAATAAATTAGCACTTCTGACTACTCAGAGTTTTGCCCAAGCAGAATGTATGCTCCACACATAAATCAGAACGAGAGAGTTAAAATTTAAAGCTTATGGAGAAGTTCAGACAAACTTCCACTGACGAGTTTATACAGAAAATAAATATTGTATAATTTTACCCTAGTTTTGCTCAACAACAGTGTACGAGCGATTTTTTTGCCGCTGTTTTTAATATAATCTATTGTTTCCCGTATGTATTGGATGAGGGAGTCTTACTTACTAGCATTTTGTAGGACTAGTATTGAGCACAATGCTAGTATCATTCCCTTTGAACATACTGTATCCAACTGCCATCCCGATGGCAGTTGAATATACTGTATCCAACTGTCATCCCGATGGCGTATAAGGTTGCAGTATATAGCTATTTTTTGGTGAAGTTATCCGCAAATCGATTAATGTTTATTAGTACTGTGTTTTTGTAGATGTGGCTATTAAGACTAAATGTATGTGGAGAGGTCCTCGGTGGATAGCTTGGAGGAGCTAATGGGTACACTTCTGGTAGGTTACGTTTTATTTCTCTGATAATCTGTTTGAACCTTATTCCTAAACTTTTAGAGATTGTTGGCATTTTACCATCCGGCCACTTTACTCATGAGAAAAAACTGTGCTGTAAACTCAACGGTTTTTATGAGCCCGATTTTTGTGCAATATTCTAAAGCAGAAAGCTTGTTAAGCAGGATAGTGACTTATATGGACTGGTGCAGAAAGCTCCAAGGGTAAGTCGAATATTTTGGATATTTTTATTATCGCAAGTGTTTTTGGATAAAACGTGATTAGTGGCATTAATATTATATTATTCATATTATTTTTATGTGCAAATCTTTCGATCATCGTATATTACATACGTTATATTCATACTGGCCAGTGGTGCATGTCTGCTTGAACTTTTCAAGCACCTTCAGCCACAATCATGGATTCCCAACCCCCTGAAAAAACCTGATACAAGGTAGACGGTAACGGGAATCTAACACATTACCTCCTGAATGCTAATCATGTCAACCGTAGATTTAAAATCAAATGTTATTATATATTATAATATATTTCAGCTATAAGGAGAACTGTCTCATTATTAACGTACTTGATTATTTTTCGGCCATAATGAATGCAACTGTTAAAGCAGCGCGCAAAGATTTATGTTGTTCATAACGTAGCAAACAGGAAGACTAAACAGAAGTAGTAGCTAGTCCCAAAAACACGTGAAAAGAAAAGGACCACAAATCAATCACTGTGTTCATGTATATGACCAAAATAAACAATACTTTTATTCGGCGTGAAGTGCATGATTTGTGATCTGCCAAATTTCAAATGTAGTGCACTATTCAACCTATTTAAAGTACCGAGCTGGTACAGTAGTGGTGACACGGTCTGCTTAGCATTCGGGAGGTAATGGGTTCAATTCCCGTTACCGTCTACCCTGTATGAAGTTTTTTCAGGAGTTTCTCCATACATATGTAACGGCATGGTCACTGCGTATACCCACACCATGTGCGGCTACTTAGGCGAATGCTGGGGTATTATTTCCGCCCTCCGAACCCTAACTCCGTTGCTTCCGATCCTATCCTGATCACACCCATTCTTAATCCCACCATGCATATATTTGTAATGTATGTATGTATACTGGGAAACCATGATTGTGGATGAAGGAGCTGGGAAAGTTCAAACAGCCCACCTTCCCCTTGGGGTGGGAATGAAATACGGGGGGGGGGTTCCTTTTTATTGAAAGTTATTGGTATTGAGCACGATATAGGATAGGACCGTAGAACGACTATTCGCTTGAAAGCGGCGACTGAGCGGTGATCGCCGTGTGCGAGAGAGACGGGAGCATTGTGTCCACTCAAAGCCGTACTGTGTATATTCTCTGTACGATCTATACCATTTTTCCCAATAGTTTTAGTATTGTATTTACGCGTACCATAATGTCGCTACTACATCAGTATTAGTTTGAAATAATACAATGGAAAATGAAATAATTTTTATAACGAAAACTAGCTATTAAACACATTATAATTACCAGTTAACAATTTTGCAATCGTGATTCTTTCTTTTTGTTTTCTTAGTTTATCTTCCTGCTCATAGTATTGTTTAATTCGCATTACAACGTAAAAATATATAGTTTTACAAATTAAATTCTATGTACATCACAAGACAATAAACCGGACAAAGGAATTTTAAAATTTTCATAACAATCCTAAGATCGCTCATCTTTCATGAAACGGACTTTACTTATAAATACGTTGCTGATGATATTGAGGTCAATAGATAGGTGGCTACGTATACCTACCTCAAGGTATATCTTATGGAAAGCTTGCAATAAATGTACTCATATTATTTACCTAACACATTCTAAAATGCTTTTCACATACCACATCGTTTTCACTTAAATCTCGCGGTATTTTGCGCTGCCAGTGTGATAATTTTTCTTTTGGAACTTTAAACACGGATAGTTTCTCTTTGCAACCGCGTTGCAAAAGCAGACACAACATTTTCGTCCCATTTTAACCAGCCGAAATTAAAACGATTGTAAACACTTAAGATTTCCAGTGGAAATTGTAACACGATCGAGGTAAACTCTCGGCCATCTTTGTCTAACGCCCGTCTCGCTGTTAAGCTACCGCTGCGCATCCTACCTATCCTATATAGTGGTATTGAGTTTCAAAAGGTGAATCGCATAAATATTCTTATTGAAGGCGATGATATTACAAGATGGAGGCATAAAAACTTAAGGTCCATCAGGAAGTTCAGTGTAGAACATATTTATAGCCTTTTCACTAATTTAAAATTACCACTTATACAAATAATGTCCAATTTGACGTAATTAAAAATGTGTTATGTAAAACTGTATATATATATATATATATATATATATATATATATAATATATATATATATATATATATATATATATATATATATATATATATATATATACATACAGGGTTTCCCAACGAAAAATTGGCCCCCCTACAATCAGAAAAATATTTCTAAATTAGCCAAGACCCTTCGATTTTTGATCTTTGGGGGAGCTTTTTTTACAGTCAAGCCAACTCGACATGTTCATCCCCCCACTCCTAGCAACACCAACATTAAAATTTCAAATGCAACTACCACACTTGTGACACATCATTTTAAATCCATTTTCATTGCGAATACAGCGATTCATCGTTTTTGGAAATCGGTTGAGATTTGACAGAATTATTGGCGAAAAACGAACAGTTCACAAACCAACGTATGCGTAGTAATTTATACACAAATGCCCTGTTTGTTTTGTTTTTTATGGATTACACCCAACCTAATCACCTATTTTTAATGATGTGCTTCAGCAAATAATAAAGATTTCTTTAATGTATTGCTCAATATGACAACACCTTGCATACAATAATAGTCTGTTTTCAAATTCTGTTCAAACACTACTCAAGACATACGCTGTTATTAATCGGAATTTTTCTACAATTCTCTGACGTAGCACCAGCGTAGTGTTTCAGGATACGTGGCGTACACTCGTGATTTTAAATGGCCCCACAGGAAATAGTCGAAATAGTATAGTTCCGGAGATCTCCGGATCATCCTCTTTCGATGTTAAGGTGATCGACACATCATTAAAAATAGGTGATGAGGTAGGGTGTGGTACATAAAAAAACAAGAGAAGCAGGGCATTTGTATATAAATTACTACGCATACGTTAGTTTGTGAACTTCTCGTTTTTGGCCAATAATTTTGTCAAATCTCAACCGATTTCCAAGAACGATGCATCTCTGTATTCGCAATTAAATGGGTTTTAAAAGGATGTGTCGCAAGTGGGGTAGTTGCATTTGAAATTTTAAGGTTAGGGTTGCTAGGGGGTAGACATATCGAATTAGCTTGGCTGTACAAAAAGTTGAAGGGGGCAATTTTTCGTTGGGAGACTATATATATATATATATATATATATATATATATATATATATATATATAACAGGGTCCGGCAACAAGAGCGCCTTCTTCTATATCTTCCGTTCCATACAAGCTAGATTAATAAAATTTGGGATAGGGTTATAGTTTAGTTGTGTGCATATTTTAAAATTATTGACGTGTATGCAGGTTGTTTATTTATAGATGACCAAACTATAATAAAAAAAATTTAAATGGAACACCCTGTATATTATTACTTTTTTGAATTTTACACATTGTTCCTAACAAATTCGCAATAAATATATTTCCCTATCCCTAAACATAGCCGTTTTTGAGTTATGTTGATTTTTATAAAAAAAATTGAAATTACAGAGATAGCTTTGAAAATGTACCTCCTTAACCGTTGAAAAACAAATTATCTAATTTATATCAGAACAAGTACACAGGTAAAGCTTTCTTATAATGTAAAGAAAATGTCATAATTCCATACAAGGTGTTTACAATTGACTTGCCAATCAGACATTATTCCAACTAGTAAAAGTTTACTTTTTCAAATAGAACACCCTGTATATTATTCCGTTTTTGGTTTCTACATATTGACCCTTATCAATTCGATATAAAATTCCCTGTCTCTAAATATAGCCGTTTCCGAATTATTTTCAATTTTTCAAAATGTATAAAATTATTGGAACATTTTTTAAATCCATGGCCTCGTATAAATAGAAAAAAAAAACAGTGGAAAACAATTGTATTGCAAATTAAAAAACGCAACAGAAACTAATACACTATAATTATTAAAATTATTTCTAAAAATACAAAACTAATAAAATAAAAAAAAACTTAACGTTAATCATTAGCGATAATGATTTATAATAATTGATCAAAATGTTGTTCGTTTTCTCGGATGCAGACTTGAAGTCGATTTTTAAAAGATTGTTCAACTCTACGCAACAACTCAGGAGTAATGCTATGAAAAGCCTGTGTTACACGATTACGCATATCTTCGGCAGTGGTTGGTGGTTCCCTATAGACAATACTTTTTATGTATCCCCATAAAAAGAAATCTATTCTTGTCAGATCAGGGGACCCAGCTGGCCACCTCACAGGTCCATTTAGCCCGATCCATTTATTTGGAAAGACTCTATTGAGATAATTTCTTACATCTGCAGAGTAGTGAGCAGGAGCGCCATCATGTTGATACCACATTGTGGCTCTAATATCAAGAGTAATATTTTCTGATAAGCCCGGTAAATCGTTACGCAAAAACTTAAGGTACTTCTCACCATTCAAGTGAGTTTTGAGTAATTTTTTCTCAGGCCCAGTTACAAAATCTTACTCGATAATCGAAGTCTGCATCGCTCAATTCTTAGTGTAACTGAATATGATAGGGATGTAAGCGATTCTTCTTTAAAAGACGGCCTACTGATCTCTCACTTATACTAACTATTTCACTTATGTCCTTTTGGCTTCTGTGATGATCCTCTTCGATGGCGAGAAGAACCCTCAATTCACTATCTTCATTTGTAGAAGGTTTAACACGTTCATGTTTGGAGTAATTGGCACATGAAGTTGCAATAAATCTACTCATAACTTTCTGAAATGATCTTGCGTTTGGATGTCTTCTATCTGCATATCTTTCAGCATAAATTCAGCTGGCCAATAAACAGTTTCTTTCTGCAGCACCCAACACGAATATCATATCAACTAACTCATTTTGTGTAAAATTCATTTTATAAAAAGCTTAATTACTAACAATAACACTCGTAAATGGTTAACTACAGTTTTATTTATTTACGTCAAACATTCAATTTTTATAAGAGGCACACTTGATTTTAGAATTTTACTTGAAATTGAAGTAAATATTTGACAAATTCTTGTTAACATGCAATGCCTCCAGTACAAAAATTGTAATTAGTCTTCTATCATAATATATTAGTTTCTGTTGCGTTTTCTAATATATAATACAATTGTTTTATGATGTTCTTTTTTATCTATACGAGCCCATAGATTTAAAAATGTCTCAATAATCTTATACATTTTGAAAAATTGAAAATAATTCGGAAACGGCTATATTTAGGGATAGTATAGCGAACTGATAAGGGTTAATATGTAGAAACCAAAAATGTAATAATATACAGGGTGTTTTATTTGAAAAAGTAAACTTTTACTAGTTCGAATAATGGTTGATTGGCAAGTCAATTATAAGCACCCTGTATGCAATTATGTCATTTTCTTCACATTAAAAGGAAGCTCTATCTGTGTACTTATTCTCATATAAATTAGATAACTTTTATTTTTTAACGGTTAAGGAGGTTCATTTTCAAAGCAAACTCTGTAATTTCAATTTTTTTTAGAAAAATCGAAATAACTCAAAAACGGCTATATTTAGGGATAGGGAAATATATTGCGAATTTGTTAGGAACAATGTGTAGAATTCAAAAAAGTAATAATATACAGGGTGTTCCGTTTAAATTTTTTTATAATAATTTGGTTCTGTTTAAATAAACAACCTGTATTCGCGTGAATAATTTTAAAATATGCACACAATTAAACTATAACTGCATTCCAAATTTTATCTAGCTTATATAAAACGGAAGATATAGAAGAAGGCGCTCTTGTTGTCGGACCCTGTATATATATATATATATATATATATATATATATATATATATATATATATATATATATATATATATACACTGATGACCCGTGGGTTAATGTGGAACATGCAGTAAACAAGCATGACGTGAGACCACAATTGAAAGTGGTTAGCAGCTAATCGCCCAAATGAGTTAGAAAATTGTCTATTGGCTTAGTGAGAAAGAAAATACCTGTAGAACATAGTTGAAGCGAGATCTATTGGTTTTGTAGCACACGTGAGGTATCAATAAAATAAGAATAAACGCGATATTACGACAGCTTCTTCGTTTGCCTCCATACCAGATACCACTGCGAATTAAACTCGTTACAAATGGTGTACGTACAGATCAAATATCGTAACGACGTTTAAGATAAAGGAAGAATTATTAACAGCGGTAGAGGTATCAGACTTGTAAGTGAAAGGTACCACAGTTCGAATTTGAGAGTAGTCGAGTGCTTAGGAAAAAATCATAACATATGAATTCGACTCAAGTGCGAAAACAGTCCTTCTCAGAACTAAGCCTGATGACGAACCAGAGTCCGCTTCCCAAATGTCGCGCTATAGAATCAAACACTGTGGAAATAGACCGATTAACTCAACTAATATTTTGCGTTGTTAGTAATTGTTATTTTATGTTTTTTAATTATTTACATGCGGTAATCTGTAACACAATTATTTGATCATTAAATTGAATAACCCTTAAATGTAATTAAAAATATATTAAAACATTTGGAATAAACAAACACGCACATTCTCCTCCGAACGAACTACAAATTTTCCATAACGTTAATGACAGTTTTGATATGGTGCACTTACGAGTAAGATACGTTTATGGTTTAAGAGATTCTACTCATTAAGGCTTTATGAAAATTCTACTTAAAAAAGGCGAAGAAAAAGTCGTCGACATAATGTTTTGTTTTTTTTTTTTGGAAAACCAGGTATCTACATTGATCTTTATTATACCTAGTTTATTTTTTGCTGATCCCTAAACGGTGCATAATAGTCCACCAACCAGAAATGCATTGCCTAGATGGAACATGAATTTAATACACACTATAGCAAGGAATAAAGTACATACATCATACAAAAAGTTTTATATGTAAAAATGCACGGTCTAAAAATAATTTAATTAGCCAACTACGTAATCCTAGTACTTTTAGATTTATTTAACTTAATTAAGTAACGTAATAATGAATTAATGACTAATTCAATCATTCGTAGAAAAAGAAAACAAGATGTTATGATCAAAATTTGTTTGTACAGACAGTTAGTTCCTTTTAAGATTAATTACATTTATTTTAATCAACCGTTAATGATTATTTAAAGTAATGAGAATGTGCTGTAAGAAATTTTATCATGTATGTCGTTAAAGGAAAAAACAACTAAGACGTGTACCTACACTTTTACATACCTACCTACATTGATACCATATGGAGATACGCAACTGGATAATTCCGCCTGATTACAGTTAAAAACAAATACATTAAAAAATAATGTGATGGTCTTGTATTATTTACAAGTCAACATTGAAATTGATATCCTATTAAATTGCAATGCTTCGATGTCGCAAACAGTAGCACGAAAGATACTTGATGTTTGTGATCAACATCATTATACAGTATCAGCTAACACCGAGGTTACTATTGACTCAATATTTTATATGATTTATCAGATATAGATATATTTAGTGATTTACATAGTGGAGATTCTTTTTTTTACCTTCCAACATACATATACATAAATGTAGGTATAGAAGGTTATGCAATCGACTTTTTTTTTCACTAACGCTAAATCGACGTATTACTTCATTTTAAACGTTTGCAAAGTTTCGCGAAGATCGGCCATGATGTCTGTGCGTGTGTGGATGTATGTTAATATCCACGATACTTCCAGAACAACACGTACGTACTTAAAATTTCGTATTTAAGCTTTTTTCGATTTCTCCTGGAGCTGATTAGATTTTTGTAGAAATTCAGTGGCGTAGAGAGAGGGTTGATTAGGGGCAGTTTTTGATTTTTATCAAAAACAAAAGGGTTGTATATTTCAAAGGAATAAAAATACCAACATATAGAAGAAACATATCTATTAATTATGTTCTGTGCAATTTTTTGATATGACACGAAATTTAGCGGCAAAAATTCCAAAGTGTTAGTTGAACACGTCGACTGCCGCAATGATAAAAAAATACATTTTCACTGGTCACCACACTTTTTTGTGTTATTTGTGCTAAATATGAATTGTGTGATTATATGTTGTCCCTCTCCAAGTTGAATTTAATAAAAAACTTGTATAAGTCACAGAAACCAAGATGGGCACACGTGGCTATAAGGCATCACTTTTAGGTTTACAGCCATGTGACATAAACACCCCCTATCCGTACGCGCCGACGCATACAGATAGGGGGTACCGCCATTCAGTGTACTTGCAGTGTCATTATTTTATGACTAAATAGTAAATGAACTCACAAATGTTATACAAAACACGTGTAGGTATAATGTCTTTCGAAGAGGAACAGCGTTAGTTACAAGCGTTATGGCAGGTAAATCGTTTGTTCTAGATGAAGCCCTTTTTTTGCAAATAAGCACGATTTCTTGCAGGAGGAAGATGAAGAGCAAAATCTCTTCAGTGAATCATCTGACGAATACGTTCCAAGCTGTGATGTATCAACAGAATCTTCAGATGACAGTCATTCAGGCGTTGGATTAGGTGGCCTGAGACGACGTCGTGAATCTGCTAATAGTACATACTTCTTGTGTAAAACTTAATCGTACCTACCAATGTTCCTGATGTTGCTTGTATAGCGCCTGACACCAGTGATACTGCTCATAGGTCCAGAGATCTAGAGAGGGACACCATCGAAAATGTTATCACAGCCTTCACTGTAAATACCGAAAGTGAGGGAGCCAACATACCTGAGGTTGACAATACAAATCTAATTTGGCAAGATGTGACTGAGGAACATCTATAACAGTTCCCTTTTACAATTCCTAGCGGTGATATCAGCCCCCAAATATACGAAAGTCATCACGCTAAACGTCCAATTGACTTCTATGAATTATTTGTGAACGAATATATTCTAATATAATGGTTTTGGAGCCCAACTGATATGCCAGACAGTGTAAGGCAAGAGAGACCGCACCCAGGGACAGCATACATCAGTGTCACGATGCGGATATTGAGTTAAAGATATTCATCGGAATGTTGTTGTGGATGGGGTTGTTCCAACAGTCGAACATTGAATCTTATAGGTCAAAAGTTTGCTGTACCAAAATGCAGTGCAGTGTCAATAGTTTTCAACTAATCTTGAAAATGTGGCACTTTCATGATAATGAAGTCATAACCCACGAGAGGTTACAAAAATATCACCACTTTTGGGCAAACTCAAAGAAATATTTCAAGCTCCAAAACTCCAAAAGAATCCATATGCATCGATGAGACTTGTACCATTTCGGTTCGACGACTGAGTTTAAAGCAGTTTATAAAAAACCAGCGTCATAAATTCGGAATAAAACTCTATAAACTTTATTATAAGTTTTTTGTTATGAACGAATTAAGTTCAAAAGTAAATATGTAATTAAAAATTATTATTAATTTTATTAAATACATAAAAAAAAGTTTACCTCGAGTAGGATATGAACCTACGACCTGTACTTTGCTAGAGTACCAACTGCACCATCGAGATTCAAGCCCCAATCGATGCAAATTTTGTCATTATGTATGTAGAACTGATGTAAATTCTAAATATAATGAGATTAAAATCAAATTACTTATATGAATGGAATGTGAGCCTGCAATATCGCAAGGATTCGCACATACCAAAGCAAAATTATTTAAGATATCAAATAAATATATGAAACCTGAAAACAAACGTAAGTCGACTACAATAGTTAGGAAATTTGTATGAAAAAGCCACTGCGGGTTACAATTTTATTTTTCTAAAGATTAGCTAAACACTCTCGGTCGAAAGCTAGCAATGAAAAATATCACAATAAAATTATAAAATTAAAAAATGTAATTAAATTCATTTTAAAAGAAATTAATTAAATTATTTATAAAGTGGTGAAAGTATTCACGACGAAAAACTTAACATACCAACTAAATATCCAGTTGAAAAACAAATTTAACAAAGAAAAAACGTTGCATTAATATTTAAGGATTTTAATCGTTATTATGCAATGAAAACATAATTGTATGTTTAATGTTATTTTAATTTTAACTATATGTGAGAAATCTGGAACACTGTAACAAACAAAATACACCCACGTACCACACAAAATTAAAAAACACCGAACCGCTGATGATGATAGCGTAGCTTTCGAAACGCGTTCAGTGTTTTTTAATTTTGTGTGGTACGTGGGTGTATTTTGTTTGTTAACAATATATGTTAAATTAATCCAATGCTGTGATAACTTAACATACTTAACTAGTAAAGCATTTACTTCGAGGTCTAGGAAAAACGCAGAAAAAAGTACCGTTTTGTTGATATTTAATTAAAAGATGCTAAACCCTATTTAACATTTCTTCTTGTCTAAGTCATTATATTTCAATGGCTTCTCGCTTTTTCATACACGTTTTCTAATTATTGTAGCAGACGTAGTAAAGAGACGTCTCGTGATAGTTATTAACGTTATAATTCCGGGAACTCATGTTTCATAAGTATGAATGAGAAATTGAACGAGTCAGTGACGAAGAAACCGGGTTCTGCAACTCGGAACATGATTAGCAACGGTTGTTTGGCAAATGTTTAATTTGTTGATAATTTTCATATAATTTGACTAATTAAACTGACATAAATCTTCCATAAAATCTGGAGAAGAATGTGCTAATTTAATATCAATCAAGCCTTGTGATAGATATCAGAAGCAATTGAGTTTTTTTATTAATCGATAATCAAATAATCGATAATCAAATAATCAATTAATCATATAATCAAAAAAATCGCAGAACCCATTAAGCAAGCACTCGAATAATTTAAAAGATAGTTAATTGGAGAACGTCAGTCTTTAGGAAAAGAACATAATGCATGCATTAACAATATAAATAGACCAAATTCAATTTATTCATGTATTAAGTATTTACTGCAAATAATACATAGAACATAATGAAATTTAGAATAAACTAGGGCTGTATGGGTAAAAAGTTTAATGTGGAATACGGGTGGACTACTGATAAGTATAAAGAGTCGGCAATCGAGTATTGAAAATAATATTACAATTTTTTTTATTAATCGATAATCAAATAATCCATGAATTTCTAATTGATTAATCAAATAAACGATTGATTAAATTATCAATTAATCAAAATATCGATTAATCAAATCACCGAATAATCGAAAACTTGATTAAACGATTATAATCAATTAATCGTTATTTTTGCCGCAATCCTACTCCATATTACACCACGTTACAGGCGAGACAAAACTGAATAAATTTTATAACTAGATAATGCCCTCCAATTAGTGATTGGCGGCGTAGATTGGCAGACTTTGGTCTAGTTTATTTAATATTATAACCCAACTAAATGCCATTCTGGAAATAATTTAGACATATACTCCTCGGCCAGGAAGCGGACACTTCGACGCCGTTGCCAACTCGGCCGAGGACAATTCGGCGTAAAGGCTACTTCGCGCATAATTACAGTCAGACGCATACTGTAATCTTATGGCAAACTTTTAAAAGCGTACTACAATATGGTTTCCGGGTTTTAATTGAGGTTTGATAAACCAAAACGTAAAATGTGCGTTAATTTCAGCGGGTGGCAGGTAAGTACACAGTACATACAGGTAACTATAAGTATGAACTTCAACTCAATTTTTAAATTAAAGATTATGGTAGGTGATTTTATGCAGTGTTGTGAACAGTTTCTCGTGCCCAGTTGTCTTGGCGCCGAGTTGTATTAGCTCCGAGTAGCTCGGGCACCGTGTCCTCGCGCCCAGATGGCAACGCCTAGTCCGCGGCGCCTAATTGACCAAGTTTGCCCTCAGCCTACGATTATTTACTGTTAAAATGTGCCGATACTTTGTCTTTTAATTTTACTAAATGATAAATACTTAATAGTTCAGAAAAGGTGCCCTTGACTTACGGTGCTGGGCATCTAATAATGAATTATTAATTCTCATATTTTTCTAGTAAAATTTTGCAAAAAGCAGTTTATCCTGCTTTAACTGGAAAAAAATATAGGTCTATTGATTATTTCCCACATAATTTTTCTAATAACATTGCTCCATTCATACCACGCGACTGCGTTACAGGCGGGAAAAAAGAGTGCATTTTGTAACTGGATAGACCCTCAAATCAGAGATAGGCGGATGTAGATTGAGACTGTGGCTAGTTTATTTAAAATTATCTCTACTAATGTCACTCTGGAAATAATCTTGACTTATTTCCCGCGAGCTACAATTTTTTCTTCTGCTTTTGAAAATTTTGCTAAATGATAAATGCTTTCGACTTAATCATTGATAAAAAATGTTTCAAGTAAAATTTAACGAAAAGCAGCTTGTCACATTTAAACGGTATTGGGTCACTATAAATATTGAAGTAGACGGAAGTAAATTTGTGGAGTTATTGAAAAAAACACCAGTTACTGAGACCAAAAAATGTAGCATGCTACTTTTGGAATACATAAATTCCAAGTACAACAGGAGGTTAAAACACTATCCATTGTATCGGTATAGTGGTTTAAATAGAAAGTGTCCCTCTTTTTGAGTACAAATGTGACAAAAAAATTAGGTACCCTTCAGGTAATTTTTTTTCATATAGAAAATAGAAACATATTTTTGAGCACCCTGTATAAAAAAACTGTCAAATTTTATTTATTATCGCATACAGTTCGTTTCGGCTTCTTATACGCACTATCCAAATTGTATTAAACAAAATTAATCGTTTATTAAAGCGTACCGTGTATTATGGTCCGCAAGTGTCATATGGCATGTGATACCAAACATTTTTATATATTTGTAGAATCCAAATATTTATATAAAGTAGGTTCCTTTTAAATTAAGCAAGTTAGGGTTCACTTCCGTTGTAACCGGAAGCGCGACCATTTTAAAAATATTTTAGCCGAACGGCCCTTATCGACGTTACTCTACTAACATTTTTAGAATATGCAAACTTGTACTTTAAATCGATAGTTTAAGTGATTCGTAGGACAATCGGTATACTGTTTGTTATGTCATGAATTACTGTAGATTACGTAAGGATGTTTTTTAATTTTTTCTCATTATAAATCGTATCGCAAAGATGATTTTCAATTTTCGATAATGAATAACACCAATTTACGAAGAAAAGTAGATAACTCATACTGACAAATTTCGAAAATTACAAATATTTCGATTAATTATATACAAATTTCCCAACTGAATAAACATATCTGTTTTTTTTAATTAACCAGTATTCTGTTTAAAAATTACAATTTACGTTTTACCATTTAAATGTATTGAATAATAAAATTTATTAGAACTGAATGGGAAAATGGAAAACTGATCCGGAATTAAAATCCCCATGCAGAAACAAATCCTCTCTATTTATACATTTCTTAATGTATGATAATTAATTACCGTTTACTTAGATGTATGTCAGCTCATTACATCCGCAAATTTGTAACGAACGTGTTAATCGTGGAATTAGCATCAATAATTTTTGTGCATATTTGAACAAAAACGTTGTCTGGCAAACGTGTAAATATTTTGACTACTTTGCTGCATATCATTAAAACATAAATTTTAATGTCAATGATTTGTTTTTTCAAGGTTAAAATTTCATTCATGTTAATCAGTAATAATTAAGTTTAATGATACGTTTAAATTCATCAATATTGTAAACGGGTCATTAAGTATTTAAGAATTTACTTACCTATGTGAATCTTTGAATAAAAAATATAGCGAGGGAGTAAGGAAAATTCCTTTGTAAATTCTTGTAGTGAAAACGATTTTGAAGGTAGCGCACATATTTAAAAAAAAAATAATATTTTTCCAACTTAAAAAAAAATGTAACCCATCTTAACATTAACCCATTTCTTGCCAATGGTGCGTAAACTCACCACTATTTTCTATGTATCTTTTTGATCTAGTTTGTTGTATTTTAAAAATAATTATTTACCTGCAGGGTTCCCACCGGGAACCAAATCGATCGATTGTGAGAAAACTATGCGCAGGAAAATTTTCAAAATTTGGTGGGAGACATATTTTCACTGTTGTGAGACTTTCGATCATACCGGAAGTAGATGTCAATTTGCTTATTTTAAATGGAACACCCTATATATTATTACAACTTTGAATTCCTCTTAAAATTTTAGGCCGATTTTGTATATCATGTTCTATACCTGAGTCTTAAGTTTTTATGTCGAGACGTTTGCGGGTCTTAAAATAATGTTTAATTTTTTTTATAACGAAGCCTTTTTTATGTACTCTAGGTAGAGTACCTTGTTAAAACTAGCCTAGTCTATTAGACTTTTGTGACATTTCAATATTTACTTACACAGGGTGTTCAAAAAATAAATTTAAAGTGAACGATAAAAATGCCAAAAGACGGCGTTGAAAAACAAATGCTGGATAAATGTAAGAAGCTGTCATAGTGACATACTATTTAAACATAGTAAACATTCCGAGGCGCCTAAATTACTCAAACGAAGATTATTTCAACTTATTTATCATTTATGAAGTAAGTAAGTAAGTAATTTATTTCCCTTATTTTGTACAACATGAAATAAAAGTAAATTTCTAAGATACAATATTATATCATACAAGAAAGAAAGCTTCAGTGGCTGCCGGGAAAGTCTCATTCGCAGCAGAGTCTGCACCTATTGAGCAACGGACGAAATTGCATTAAATAAAAAAAAATTCTTACTAGGAATAAAAACTATTCTGGTGAAGCCAGGTTTTAAGTTGTTTTTTAAAAAAATTGGTAGTATTTGAATTTATTATATACCAGGGTAAGTTATTGAATATTTTTATGCCCATACACATAGGACTGTTTTGAAATAAAGCCAGATCTACTTTAGGTAAACGGAGCTGGTGATTAAATCGAGTACTGTAGTTATGAATACAGTCAGTAATAACGTTGCGTACTGTTTAAAAATTAATTGAGATAATTTATAAATATATATATATATATATATATATATATATATATATATATATATATATATATATATAAATATATATATTATATTTTAGAGTTTCTGCAGGAGTCTAAATATCGTATTACACACGAATTACTGTTTTGTGTTTTGATAATATCAACATGACAACTGTTTCCATTTCAATTCTGTCATAATATTAAATATGGTTAGACAACTTTGCCATGTCAATACCTAATATTTTGTTAATTCTTTTAATTACATATACAATGGAATAATCTTATATTTAAATTATCAATGTGTGGCAATCAATCAAATTTATTTGATATTTTAGGTCGAAGAAATGTTATTACACTAGTAGATTTGATAGTACCATGGTTGTTTATTATGTCTATGCCATTTGTTTTGATTCAAAATTAAATTATTGGTTGCGATTTCTTCTATTATTAATTTGGCGGCTGGTACCAGTTCTTCAATGGAATTCTGTTTTAATACAATGCTTGTATCATCAGCAAATAATATAAAGTGACCTCTAGATATACTGGCTACTAAATCATTAATGTAGATCAAAAATAAAATTGGACCTAATATACTGCCTTGAGGAATACCCAGCGTTACTATTTTTTCTTCTGACCAGTAGTTATTTATTGTACCTTCAGTATTACTATGTTGAATTTGGAAAATTTGTATTCTATTGGTCAGTTAAGACGTGAAAAGTTCAAAAGCAACTGCTCTGACACCATAAAGTTCTAGCTTCGGGAGTAATATTTTGGAGTCAACACAGTCAAAGGCTTTTGACAGATCACAAAAAATAAAAAGTTATCTCAAGAAAATGCGACACACTTGCCATTCGATATTCGCAAAAGCAAAAGCCATTATTATGTGCAGTTAAATAAACTATGGAAAATTTCAAGAAGTTTGGATCCGTCATGCCAATAGTACAAAGAAATACAGCGCTTGTCAATAACGAAAATATTGAAATAGCTATTTGGGATATTTTGCATTGTGAAACATTTAAAAGAAACTGATTTTCCCAGACGAGCAGAATTTTGTGAATTTATGATAACTTGGGCGCAAGGAAACAATTATTTTTAGGACAATATCACTTAGACAGATGAAGCCAAAGTTATAAAAAACGGAGCATTTAATCGCCATAATTCTTATTATTGGAGTGATTCGAATTTAAATGTATTTATAGAACAACATTTTCAAGAATCTTGGTATCTTAACGTTTATGCGGTTGTGCGGTAACTACATTTTTATTTGTAGGTGAATGCTATTTGAATACTTTGTGAGATTTTGAATCGGACTACTTAGACAATTTGGCAGTAAATGTTTATAGAAACCTGTTTTACCTACATGATGGCGTATATCCACATGGTGGATATCTTATGGATAATTTTTTACTAAATACTTTTGACGATCGGTGTATAGCCAACAATGGTCCTTTCCTTTGGCAGCCCCATTCTCCAGACCTTTTACTGCTCGATTTTTTACTTGGGGTACAATTAAGGATCGAGCATATAACTCTCCATTAACAACAATGGAAGATTGCATGCAGCGAGAAGAAATGAATTTACGAATTTAAATCTCGAGTCAATAAGAAAAGCAACCTATGAACAAGTATTGCTTAGATGCGAAAAATGTTTGGAAGTCCAAGGGCACCAATGTGAACAGTTATTAAAAAAGTAATGTTTTTTTCACTCAAACCTAACTTCTTTTTTTACTTCAACATCTAATTTTAGTTATTTTCTTTTTAAAATACTGTGCTATTCTTTGAAATGTTCTGTTTAACTGCATATTTTTAATCCCTATTCAAATAAAATAATAAAATTTTGGGGTTTTCACTTAAAAAGTTGAAGTTCATCTTTAATCTTATTATTAGTGGTTATTCAAATGTTATAAAATCTTTTAAAGTAGGCCCTTCTCAACAAGGAACTCTACCTAACGTAAATAAAAAGGCTTCCTCAAGGAAAAATTAATCATTATTTTAAGGCTGCAAATGTCATTTATGACATAAGAACTTTATTATGTGAAAAATCCTTAGATTTAGGTATAGGACGTGATATACAAAATCGGTCGAATTAAAAAAATTTAATAATACGAGGGTAAGGTAAAAAATTCTCGGCCTGGAAATGAAAGATTGCGCCTTACAGTTAAAAATTATTATTCTTTTTTACGTAATATCCCTTGACTTCAACACACTTGGTCCAGCGTTTCTCCAACATCAGTACTCTTTCCCGGAAGTGAGAACCTGAAAGGTTGTGAAAATATTCATCTACGGCCTTCTCAACTTCTCCATTGGATGCAGAACAATTTTCTTCAAGTTTGGGAGCAGATGGAAGTCTGAGGGCGCCACATTAGAAGAATAGGGGGGATGACCGACCAAATCGTACCTCGAATCCCGCAGTTTTCCCATCACCAACGCACCCTTGTGTCCAGGTTCGTTGTCCTGGTGAAAGATGATTTTTTTCTTCTTCAAGCCAGGCCTCTTCTCGCGAATTTTGACACCCAGCTTATCAAGAAGGTTGGGATAATATTCACCTGTAATTGTTCTACCTTTTGCAAGGTAATCAATTAGCAGTAGTAATGATGAAAATATACATTTTCATACTTTTCGCAATGATTCTAGGTCAAGAAACCTACACTACAGGTGTCAAATAAAACTAAATGTCACGAATTTTTGACATATTTTGTTAAATTTCATAAACGGTCATTTATTTCATGGATACCTTGATTTCCAATCAAATTCAGTGACACTGCTCGCATGTTTGGTTACATAATTTTGCAATTTTGAAAATACTCTTGATAGTTTTTAGCACGTATACGATTGACGGAAACATATTGTAATTAACTCATGTGTTAATTGGCTAATAATAATCTCGCCTATTAACAGGTTCGTTCATTCATTAAAATATCTCGATTATTAATAGCCTCTATTAACACATTTGTTTGTTAAGTAACTATTATTACTAACCCAGAATATAAGTGTAAACAGTGTAACTCAAAATCTGCATCACATAAGAATTTTTTCCCAAAGAAATAATTATTACGATTTTGCTATTAGTATTTGCTTTAAAAATGATGCCAAATGACATACACAAGACATCTGCTAACGTGGCTTTGTTTCACCGTCTCGAAAAACAAGGTTATTTCTCAAAATTTTAAAAGGTCTTAAAGAGAAAGATGCCGCCAGGCGTCGCCTCGTTAGTGGAGGCCCCACTAACAGTTCCGACAACGTCCAAACTAACGGTTTCGACAAAGTCCAACGCCGCCCCCGTCTCGATCCAGCGTGTAGATCCAGGCCAAGGATACTCCGAGGAGGACTTTAAGACCAAGAAGAAGAAGCACACCAACAACGTGGTCCAGCCACTAGAAGAGTTCACGGACAGCCCTGCAGCAGACGGCGATCTGAAAAGATACCAGGGAGAAAGTACTTCCGGTAATCCTACGCCATCTCGACTGACAAGGGATAGCCTTCACGAAAGCCAAGGGCATCTACGAGGGAATACGTATAACACCTATTAGCCAAAGAACGAGCGCTTGGCTAAGGTAGTGATACGTGGCGTGCCTGTAGAATTTTCCGAGATAAACGTTAGATCATAACTGAAACTACAAGGTTTTAAAGCTCTTTCTTGTTTCAGGATGAAGCAGCGAGGATGCCCGATTCCCTTTGTGATGGTAGAGCTACCAACAGAAGAGGACAACAAAAATATGGGGGAGGTAGAGTACGTCGAGTCACCGTGGAAGACTTGCGTCGGAAAACTGGCATGGGGTATTGCCACCGGTGTCAGGGTTTCCGTCACGCACAGCGTTGCTGCTAAGGGGGATGCTCGAAGTTCCCTGGACCTCCACAGCGAAAGAAGACGGAAGGTCCACAGTGACAGTAGAGGGTTGATTCTTGAAATTGTCTTAACATCTAAGATCCTTTTGATATATTCTTAGGAATATTCTTGCTCTAACATCTAAAGACCCTTTGGTTTCCGAATTATGATGCCACGATGTTTTAGTTGGGCAGCTAACCTCATATAGGTAGTTATAATATAAGATTCTGATTCTGCACATGCACACTAAGCAGTTTCTTAATTTTTAACACCTTGTACATTCAGATGCTACTCAACTAGTACAATTTTATGTTTTGTATTTTGTTCGCCAATGACCCACCGGTCGGTCCCACTTGTGTTTTTATTGAGCGTGGTCCGCTGATGGGTAATACCTGTGCTTATACCGAACCAGTCTGATCCACTGGTGGATCACACCTGTGGGCGTGTTTTAGCGAAATACTGAGACCTACCGGTGAGTCACACCTGTATCTTTATCAAGTAAGTGTGACCAACCTGTGGGTAATACCATTTCTAATGACCTTTTTGTGTATCATAGGTGGGTTAAAAATATGCATGTGCACGAAAAAAAACAAGTCTCAAATATGTTTCGTTAAAAAACTATTTACTCAACATGAAAAAAGGTTTATAATTTATTTAAAAATTCTTACTATAATCCGCTGGTGTAAAATGGTTAGAAATAACTCAAATGTGTGTTCCGTTAAATCACTGTAAGCGTCGTTTCTGTTTCTGACAGTCCACGAAGTAAGTGCAAATCTTCTTTGCCCTTTCACATTGCACCCTCTCTCTTGAATTTCCATCTTTGGTAGCACAAATAGCACCCTTTTCCACAGTCTCTTGCTTTATCTCATATCTAGTGTAGTAATCAGGCCTTGATAATTGCGTCCCTAGTGAAGTTTCTTCTTCATCAGCATTTCCTGTACGTATTGTTCCATAACCCTTAATAATTACATAATCTTCCTGGTTGGTTTGAGTAAACCGTTTTTTTCGGAATATATACGTCACAAACGTCACTTTAACCAATCATGGCTGTTCTATAACGTAAGGAATTTGGCGTATATTGTTTTAAATCAAACAATACGTAGACGAAAGGTTTCGAGAATTCTTAAACAAGATTATGCATGTATATTCAGAGAGAAACTTTTGTAATGGTATCCATCACATATCCTTTCGCATTAGAAGCTCAATTATTATTAATACGGGTTCCACGCCGTCAAACTGATTCGTATTTAGTAATGCTAAAATGCTGTAGAACAAGATAACTATTTTATAAATTGTATTCGAAACAGTATTGATGTTTTTAAGAAATTGTACGACAAACTGTAATTTTACGCAGCCTGACTGTCCCAAGACTATTGCAAGAACTCAAGACGAAAAACCGTATTAACACCTCTCTAACAAAATCAACACCCTAATAGGGGTGGCGATTTAAAAATGGTAACTTGTTTGCCTGTTTCTCTTGTGTGGTTTTTTCATTGGTTTGGAGTGCTGTGGTTTAATTGTTGGCTAGATTGTTTTGTTTGTTGTTTCTATGGTTTGATTGTTTGTGTGTTTGGGTTGGTTATTTGTTTGATGCTAGTTGTCTGCCAGTTTTTTCTGGATGTTTTAATTTCTTTGGTATGTTTTTTTCTTGTTTGTGCATGTTTGGGTGTTTGAGAGTGTTTGTTGACTAGTTTCTTTGCTTTGGAGGTTGGATATTTTATATTGAGTAACCGTAGGTTTGTGGGCTTGTATGGCTTGTACTTAGGCGGATGCTTGAATAGCTAATTTCTATATTTACGTGTTTGTGTGTTTACTTGTTTGTTAGTTTGTTTGTTGCATGTGCTTCTTTGCTACTAGATATTTGCATGTTTTAGTTGCTTTGGTATATTTTCTTGCATGTGTTGGGCGTTTTGAGAGTTTGTAGATGTATTTGTTGAGTAACTTACTAGCTTATAAATTACACCACAGGATTGTGTTGCAAACCGTATGATAACGTCTAGTTATACCACAAGATGGCACTATATAGCTAACCTAGTAACTCGACAATACTCAAATTGGACGAGGGAGCATTTCGCCTACTCCGCCAAGGACTTCCTTTAATGTCTCTGAAAGCAATGATGCACAACATTAATGTGCACAACTGCTGCACTAACGATTAAACCTAGTACTTTGGCAATATTCAAATTGGACGGGGGAGCATATCGTTAACTCTGCCCACAATCTTCTATTAACGAATCTTTTAAGTACCACGAACGTGCACTAACGATTCAACCTAGTATATCGTCAATATTCAAATTGGGCAAGTGTAGCATTTTCTACCTCCCAATTACGTTTTTTTAACATCTCGACTGGTACTTCTGCACAACAAAAACTCAAGCAAGTACTATCGTGCAGTAACGGATACAGTTCATTAAAGAATTTGAAATAGGCAGAACTATCGAAATGTCTCTGAGTTTATATAAGACACAGCACATAAAAAAGGTAATGAATAAATTGTTGCATTTCTGTATCGAAGACATTCTACAACTGTTTCGTTTAAACTTCCAAAACCGAAACACTAATCACGCAATACATACAATTATTTACTAACAATGTAGGTATATGAAATAAATAATAAATCAAAAGTAAAAAATCTGGAGTATCTCCACTTAACATTCCCATATACATACATATACCATAGAATTGAACAGACCCGACTTTGAAGTGAGCCACCCTAAAAATCGATCAAGTTTACAAAGCCGTAAATTTGTTATTTATTGATGGATTGTAGCGATTTTTGAATTAGTTTTTTCCTAAATTATTTAGCTTCAAATAGGGCGATATACGTGAGTAGGTTTTTTTAACTTTCTTCAGTGGAGTGTCTCGGTCTTGTTGAACACTCTGTATATTCACTGTATGATACAATAGCTACATTTGTCGTCATCATATCTGTTTTTAAATTTTATCTCTATCTTTTGTAGGTCAATGGATAAATTGAAAAACAATTATAGTTACAGTCGTAATTTCCGACTTGGTAAACAAAATTTAAAGAATGTAAACTTGGCTTAGACAAGATTCTTTGACGTTTTCATAAATTGTTTGACACTTCTGCCACTTACTCTGCAAAATAATTATTACTTAAATTAAAACGCCTCGATTAGAAAATGTTCTTATGGGAAGGTGTATTGGACTGATTGAGTCAGGTGTCTCGCGTAGAGAAGTCAGTAGACGTTTGGGTGTATAAAGGCGTTCCGTAAATCGGGATTGGCACATCAAATTACACACATGGCAGAGGACAGCGTTGCACAATTCCTGCATTGGATAGATTTTTGAGAAGAACTGTTCTGCAAAGCCGACATTTAAATTCCACGCAGGTAAAACAGATTTTGCTTGAATCAAGAGGAGCTAATTTTTCCAATGCCACTATAATAAATAGACTTAATGGGCAAATTTATCTTCCAAACGCCGCGTTTGGAGGATAAATCGAAAACCAAAATGGACTGCGGCACATAAAAAAAACCGTCTACAATTTGCCCGTGACAACAAACACTGGAACGATATCGACTGGTCAAACTGTGTATTTACAGATGAATTGCGTTTTTGCTTACATCCAGGCAGTAATCGTAAACGCGTGTGGAGACGGCAGAATGAAAGGAATGACCAGAAATGCACTGTAGAACACGTTCCTTTTGGTGGACACTCTGTAATGGTTTGGAGAGGCATAGCACGAGGCAACCGGAAAACCTAATTGGTCGTGTTTATTAACTCAACGGTGAATGCTCGAAATTATCTAAATGGGATACTGGAACCAATCGTTCTGCCATATGGACAGGCTCAGGGTCTAGCATATGTTTATATGGACGACAATGCCAGACCTCACCACGCTGTTATTGTCAACAATTGTTTTGAGGAGCATGGTATTACACTAACGCTATAGCCTGCATTGTCTTCAGACCTCAATCCTATAGAGCATGTGTGGGACGCTCTTTAAAGACGAATTTCAAGTCGCCCTCATACTCTCAATAATGTCAACGACTTAAACTATTTTTCTGCAGGAAGAGTGGGACCCTCTACCCGGCGACTTAATCGACAGGATTATAAGAATCGTGCCCTGACGATGTGATGAACTAATCTTGAATCAAGAGGAGTTAATGTTTCCAATGCCACTATAATAAATAGACTTAAGGAGGCAAATTTATTGTCCAAACGGGGCGTTTGGAGGATGAATCCAAAATGAACTGCGGCACATAAAAGAAATTGTCTACAATTTGCCGGGAACGATGTCGACTGGTCAAACTGTGTATTTACAGATGAATGGCGTTTTTGCTTACATCCAGACTGTAATCGTAAACGCATGTGGAGACGGCAGAATGAGATGTATGACCAGAATTGCACTGTAGAACAAGTTCCTTTTGGTGGATACTCTGTAATGGTTTGGAGAGGCATAGCACGAGGCAACGAGAAAACCGAATTGGTTGTGTTTATTAACTCAACGGTGAATGCTCGAAATTATATAAAAAGGATACTGGAACCAATCATTCTGTCATATAGTCTGCGCATATGGCAGGGTCCAGCATTTGTTTATATGGACGACAATGCCAAGCCTCACCGCGCTGTTATTGTCAACTATTTTTTTGAGGAGCGTGGTATTATACTAATTGTATGGCCTGCTTTGTTTCCAGACCTCAATCCTATAGACCTATACAGCATGTGTGGGACGCTCTTCAAAGACGAATTTCAAGTCACCCTTATGCTACCAATAATGTCAACGACTTAAACTATTGTTCTGCAAGGAAGAGTGGGACCCTCTACCCGGCGACTTAATAGACAGGATTATAAGAAGCGTGCCCTGACGATGTGATGAAGTAATAAGGGCTCATTATTAATAATAATTCTTAATAATAGCTTAAGTTTAGATAAATGATCTTTTGTGGTTCTAATATTCAATTGTTAAGTGTCAATACAACTTTTTTTCAATTTATCTCTTGATCTATAAAAGATAAAGCTAAAATTCAGAAACTGGTATGATGATGACAAATAAGGGTAGCTATTATATCATAGAGTAAATATATAGGGTGTTCAATAATGCCGAGACACTCCACTGAAATGAGTTAAAAAAAACCTGCTCACGAACATGTAGAAGCAGCGTATGTAGAAAATGTATGTATTTTTAAATTGACATTTGAATGTGAATAATTTAGAAAAAAATAATTAAAAAATCGCTAAAATTCATCAATAAATAAAAAGGTTACGGCTTTGTAAACTTGATCGATATTTAGGGTGGCTCACTGCAAATTCTGGTCTGTATACTAGCGGAATTGCATAATTACATAATAAAACTGAAATTTTTTAATTTCATGTTATACATGTCCTTGAAACCTTTTATTCTACTTTAAAATAAAGATTACAATAAGTTTTTTGAGTATTATCACTTTTTGTTTAATACATAATTTAATAGTGTTTTAAGATGCACTTTAAAATATTAATAATGTAGGTAATGTCCAACACCTTGTATTTAAAACGAAAAATTAAAAATACATTTCTGAGTAGATTCTAATGTAAAAAGTTTGTAAAAATTTTGAGTAAGTATACCATTTTAAAGTGTAAATGCAAATTAAAATAAAATTTAAAAACGATTTTAACAAAAAATTATAAGTTCTGATCGGAGGTTAGAACTCTCCTTCCTTGCGTTATCAGTCCAATTACTTAACCATGTGGCCGTTTGGTACTTTTATGTTTAATGTATATTGACGAATACACAGCTCGCGCCTCCTAATCACTCGATAAGTAGCGTTCATTGTAACATTTGGAGGTATTTCTCAACAAACCACGATTATTCTTCTTCTCAGGTAGTTTTCGTTCTGGGGCTGTTTTCAATAGACTTGGTCTTTAAGGTAACCCCAAAACCAAAAGTCAAGTGGCGGGAGGTCAGGGGAACGAGCAGGCCACCGAATAGGTCCATTTGTCCCAATCAACCTTGCCCCAAATCTGTTATTTAACCAATTTAAATTCACATGTGCATTATGTGGAGGAGCCCCATCTCGTTGAAAATAAATTCTATTGAGTTCGGCAAGGGGTAGTCCATTTTGCTAAAGGCAAGTCTTCATGTGTGGAAATGAATACGAAACAAAAAACGACTTATAAAATTATGTCAAATCGTATGCAAATGTTAAATAAATATTAAGTTATGTTATATTGTTAAATTCAGAAAAAAAGTGTCTACAATATGACGTAAAAATGAATACATGTTTCCATTAAGAAAAAAAAAGTTGACTATCGCTGTCACTGAGGGCAAAGGTAAAAAAATTAAAGTTGGTGACATCTTGTAGAGTATGTCAAACCATTAATTTGTTTTTTTCACGATTTTTATTGATGCTGCGGCATCCCAATCGAAAATCTTAGTTAAAAGTGTCAATTTATATAAGAACAGTTTTCTATGTAAATACCATTTCTGGCACCCTAATAAGCTTGAAATGTCATGTCTAACAGTTTTTCAGTGGCTATCATGCGTGTAATAAGTTTCAAATTGATAGCGCCATTTTTACGACTAGTTTACTGGAAAAAATTTGAAAACTGTGTAGGTTAATAGGTACTTCCGGTAGTCCTCAAAAGTTGATACGGATCTACATTTTAGCATAATAGCCGTATGCTACATATGATAACTCCAGCTCAAACCGTTTGACCGCTATCGTGTTTACGTACACACACATATAGACGACATGCTAAAAATGATCGAAATGGCTTCAAGGGCCCTCAAAATGTGAAGATCCGTCAAAATCTCGAGGTCGAATTTCTTCCTGATCGCAATACCTTCCCTTTAATATACCTCGAATAGTATACGGGGGTCCGATTTACTATCTTTACCAAGATGTTAAAACTTTAGATATATTTAATTTTGAGGATTGTTTGTATAACTTATTAATTCACATCTAGTAAATTGCATCTTCTTTGTCGTTATGTAAGGGATCCGTCACTAAAGGCCCAGCAAAATGGTCTCACTTTTAGTCGAATTACCGCAGAAATAAAAAAAAAGGAATTTTTTACAGATATCTACTACGGTTAGCAGAATCGTTGTAAACAGCACACTTACTAAAATTAACAGAATTTTTGTAATATATAATTACGAAATACCCAAAAATAATTTATAGTTTTGAAAACAGATATATGTATCTGCATATCCAGTACCCCGAGACACTTGCATAATACTTTATAGAAGTGTCCTTGGTTACAAACAAGCAAAACCATAATTTCAAATGCAATGCATTTGAGAATAGTACAATGATTTAAATGTCTAGTCGTGTTTGCTTTCAAATAAATGATCGGTACATTGAATATTCCTTTTTATTGTTCGTTTTGTGTGAATGATTAAGATTTTTTACTTATATCTAATTTGAGAACACTACTATAAAGTACAATGTAATTAAGGAATATTAAGAGACACAATATATTCAGGGACAGTGCCAATGATATTCACAAACATTAATCAAATAGAATACGTTTATTTTTAACAATTTCTTTGTTAGTTCAGAGGTTTTGCATAAATTAGTACCTTTTCAAATTATTTGGCACGTTACCGTAAAACAAATTACAGATACAGGTATGTCTGAAGAAAATTACGAACTATGTTACATTTCGTCTTATTAGAGATTTTCTTAAATCATAGTGAAAGTAAAATTCCATTGCATAAATTATATACATAGGTACTAATTGGAATAAAATTTTCCTTAAAAGGAATATTTTAAATCGTTCTTTTTTACAGCGCGTTTTTTATTTACATTAAGACAAAATTAGGTAACAATTTCCTAAAATAGTATATCAAGAAAATAGTTTCATAAGATGCGTTTTTATCGCACACATCTAAGTTCAGAAAACTTTAAGTAAATCATTACAAACGATCGCAAATATATTTACACTAATAAATAAAAATAAGTAAAAAAAAACATTCTTAAAAAACGCTTTTATATCCAAACGTATTAAAAATAAAATAATTTTTATCTACCCATTTACATCAAAAATTTTGTGACTACAAATAAAAGAGTGGGACGCTCTTTGTAGTGCCTTGCACTTCATTGTTTGAATTTAGGTGTTGAAAGGCTTTGTTATAAGTATAAGATATCATGTATGCCCCACACTTTTATTTTTAGTCACAATTTTTGATGTTACTGGGTAGATAAAAAATTATTTTATTCTTTTTAGTACATTTGGAAATAGGCGTTATTTAAAAATGTTTTTTTTTTACTTATTTTTATTTTCTACTTTTTAGTCGCTTGGGTCTAAGTTTCAACAAAGAAAGAAACTCAATTTTTCAAGACCCTAGATTTATAAACAAAAACTTACTTGGCCAATATACACATGTATGACCGAATACAATACTTTGAGTTCCCCGGGCGCAGCCCCCTGATGTTGAACTCAACTTCTATATTTTTGTGCATGGTCTTATGCTAAAAGCTTAAGTCCTGAATTTCAAGGCCCCAGTTTTATAAACAAACATTTCGATCATATTTGGCCAAATTTGGCCGCAACGCAGCCCCCTGACCTTGAAACGCATCTTGTCGCATATTTTTGTGCATGATATTATGCGAAAAGCTTAAGTCAAAAAATTCAAGGCCCTAGCTTTATAAACAAAACATTTCTAATATATATATATATATATATATATATATATATATATATATATATATATATATATATATATATATATATATATATATATATATCATACATTCGTATACGAATACGTGTCGTAGTTGATGGCTTTTTTTCAAAAGAAGTTAGCATTAACGCGGGCGTACCACAGGGATCCGTTATAGCGCCTACACTTTTTCTGCTGTGAATAAACGACTTTATTTCTTCAACAACTAACCCCATCCATTGCTTTGCTGACGATAGCACTCTTCACTGTAGTTCATCTTAGTCTACTCATAGTGATAATCCACATTCTACGTGAAAAAAAAAATTTGGCCAAATTCGGCCACAAAAGTCAAAGCATAAAACACATATTCGTGTATTGTCATCAAGAATACGCATGTATGCCAAATTTCAGCTCAATTGGAGATCAGGAAGTTGTTGAAAATTTAATTACAAGATTTGAACTGGACAGACAAAGTGAGTTGAATAAAAGCGTTAAAAAACCAAATGTAGTTGAAATAAAATAGCGCTACATAACCTCGACAGTTTACTTCCAATTGTCAATCGTTAGTAAATCACAATGTGACAATGTATTATCACATTAGTTTGCAACTTAATAAAAAGGAAAAATCATCCATTCGGTTTTGAGTATTGCGACAATTACATCACGATTATGGTTATTTCCATATATTCTAAATACTAGGGGTATAGCTGCATGTCTTAAATTCTAAAGTTTTAAGGTATTCACAAAACAGTCTATGACGTTTCACATTTGTGTAATGTAAGATTCCTCGATTAATGGGATTTTTTCTTTTGTTTCGATTCACAAGCAGTCGATAAAAACGCAGATGATTACTGAAGACGTAGAAATCGATAAATACATGGACCAAACCTAATTCTGTTTTTGTTTCCCAAATCTTATCTGAAATCAAAATAAATGCTACGAGTTCATCGTCGGTTGCAATCAAATTCTCGGATAGGTACTTGTACCGACTTTGAAAATTTAAAACCAATTAAACTGTACTTGGTTTATTTTATTCTCACATTGCAGATTCAGGTAAGAAATAGTTATTATTTTTAATTATAGACATTTCTGATGAGTTCAGGATATGTAACATTCTATTATTTACATCCAAAAAGAATGCCCTCGGTTTACATACTAATATTGAAAAAAAATTGCAGTTTCATCCAGTTCGACTGCATGACATCCGTTTGACTTTAATAATGTACATATTGCAAACGTAAAATAGAAAGAAAAACTTTATCAAACTCAGTTTAATAATCAAGTGAATTAGAATCAGCTGTAATTTTACTTTGATTGGCAAAGGACTTTCTCATATTCTCTATCTTCATTCAATATTCTTTTGGGAAATCCTTTCATCAATTAAACACAATCACAATTATTGTGAAAGCAATTTTCGGATAACTGCGAATATTGTAATTGCATTGTCGTCCAGACATGTTACCGGGTGTGAACATTTTAAGTAAATTACGATAACTTTTTTTCCTTCTTGTTTTTCGAAATTTTGGTTTTAAAAGTCAAAAGATTTAAAATGTTTTGCTGCCGAGGATTAAATGTATTGAGTATTGAAATTGTTTTTTTTTTAATGATTAAGATATTTAGAATATGGTATTTTAAAATTCAAAAAATACATTTTCATGTCGATTAAATTAAGCTTGGTTTGAGGGGCGTAAGATGTGAATATAAAATTGTTTTTGTTTGTTGCTATTTGAGGATGTTAGAATTTTTTATTACAAGTTAAAATTCTGTAAGAACGTATAGTTTTTTTTTTGTTGTCACTAATAACGTTAATTCAAGATTTAATTACGTTTCATTCACGGGTGATGCTTGCGTTACAATCAGAAGTAGTGTTAGAATAGTTGTAGTTATTCTTGTTATTTTAAGTTTTAGAAATTTTCGTTAGTGGAAGGGGGAAATTACGTATTTTAATATTAAATTGACGTATATTTTGCTATTGATGTTATAAAGCTTTATATTGTATTTCGGATTAGAATCTTTCGCATTGAATTTAAAATGAATTTCTTTATTAGAACTAATTTAATTGAAATCGTAAATATCATATAAATTTTTCCAAGGATTTAAAATTAAGAAATCAATTTGTTATTGAGTGTAATTAAAATAGATATAAAATTCTAAATAACTAAGGAGAAATGGCACCAGGAGTCTTTCGATGTAAAGCATACCGATTCGTGTTTCGTTAAGAAATATCGTTATAGAAGAAGGTAATATTTATCTGAACTACAATACGTCCTCAGTAAAGTTAGTACATGTGTACCGTAGAGTGAGATAAACCCGGATAAGCCGTTAGTTACTTGAAAAGCTGTCAATGTAATTTCTATGTGAAAGCGCGGGGTTAAAGAAAAAGATGACGTAATTTTTCCGTTTCTTCTGCCGAGGTGTCTTCGTTTTTAGCGCGGTTGTTAACTGGATTTAATGAGCAATATGATGTGGGGCAGAAGGTAATGGCACAGAATTTGCTGATGACGTACCCGGCCCTTCGAACGTATCGTGGACAGTGCGTTCCTTTCGTCTTTGTGCGGTTTTAGTTGGAGGTTCAACAGGCCGGGTATGTGGTTTTATTGTGATCTTTAAGACCTTCTTATCGTTTGCGAAATTAGGATAGTGTTTTCCATAAATACTTTCTGATTGACAGAGTTTTAGATCGCTTTTGGGGATTGAATACATTTTTATGTTGAAGTATTGTGCGTGCCGATTCCTCCTTTCGCTTGTGCAATCAGTCATTAATTGTAATCTCCTCCCGAACAGCGAAAGCAGTAATTAACGAGTCAGAGATTTGAATATAAGACATGATATTGAAAGTTAATTTTACTGATAAAATTTCATTAATTTTATATGAAAGCGACTTAATGGCAAATCCCTAATTTGACATATTTAGTTTCATGTAGTTTTTTATATTAAATATGTTTTTTTAACATAACAAACTAGAGAATTTTGAACGACGTTTGTTTACTGTGTGTTTAATTATCTTTGAGTACAAATGATGATAGAGTTTTGTAGATGACTAGCATTTGGATTTTGGCTTGCGAAATATTTAGCGTTCTTTTTGTGTGTTTTGTTTACAGGCGTTGGATATAACGTAACGTAAAATTAGGTTAAAGAAAGCCAATGAACCCCAACAGCTGATTTGCTCGCACGCTTTATTATTACTTGGAAGCGTGTGAATATTTTGAGATTTGTTTTAAAGCTAAAGTTCCGGGAGCACCACCTACGTGCACCTGAACGTAGCTAGCGAAAGGTAAGTGAGGGTCTTGTCTGTTTGGGAGTGATTTACCTACGTATGCACAGGTGTATTCTTACCGATTTTGTATTAACAGCAGTGTGTTATTCAATTAAAAGAAATTTATTTTTGACATTTATTGTATTTTTAGTAATAAACAAAGTGGGTTTGACTTTTATTTTAGCAAAAAATATAATCGAGTTTGTTCAGTCGCCTTGGTTTCGTCACTATGCATTCTGTTTTTTTTTTCATAATGCCCTACGGCATTATATCGATTCTAACGTGTTTAAAAATAGTATCGAATCCGTTATCTCCCGAATGCTAAACAGATCGTGTTACCACAACTCCACTAGATGGTGGACGATGTAGTATGAGGAAACCCCCTGAAAAAACCTCATATAGGGTAGATGGACTTTATCATGGCTGCGACTCCCCTTATCTGCGATTTTCGATAATACGCGAAACCACGCACTAAAGTCAGAAGCACGCCCAAAATCCCTTATGTCTCACCGAGCTAGCAGCAAACCACTAATTATCTGTTACCTTCCGGGCTAATTTCATTTTCGACTGTAACAGGAAAAAGAAAAAGATCACGTATTTCATTCCCTCCCTAAAGGGGAGGGCGGGTTACTTGAGCGTTCCAAGCTCCTCCAGCCACAATCCTGGATTCCCAGCGTACATATATACATTGCGTATATATGCATGGTAGGATTAAGGATGGGTGTGGTCAGGATAGGATCGGAAGAGACTAAGTTAGGCTTCTGAACCCATTATCTCCTGAATACTAAGCAGGTCGTGTTACCACAACTCTATTAGCTGGGTACATTTAGGATTTCATAATTTGAATGTAACTAAAAGCGAGAATTGATAAATAAAAAGAAGTGTGTAATAAATAAAATCAAATATTCATTTTGTAATTAAGGTATCCAAGGGTGTTACGGGTATAACAATGCCCCGAGGTACTTCTCGAGGGACTCTGGCCCGAGGGATATACGTTGACCGAAGGCATTATTCCTATAATACCAATGGGCTCTTCTATATTTAATGTCCTTTTAGTGTGTTATTCAATTAAAAGAAATTTATTTTTGACATTTATTGTATTTTTAGTAATAAACAAAGTGGGCTTGACTTTTATTTTAGCAAAAAATATAATCGAGTTTGTTCAGTCGCCTTGGTTTCGTCACTATGCATTCTGTTTTTTTTTTCATAATGCCCTACGGCATTATATCGATTCTAACGTGTTTACAAATAGGTGCATTATTGGAAAATAACACTATAAGGACATTAAACATATTTATATGATGCTTGAGCTTTCCAAGCTCGGCACAATCATGGATTCTCAGCATACATACAGTATGTATGCATGGTGGGACTAAGGAAAGGTGCTGTCAGGCACTTATACCAGCATTCGCCTAAATAGCCGCACATGGTGTGCATATACGCAGTGATCATGCTATAATATGTGAAACCCCTGAAAAACCTCATACAGGGTAGATGGTAACGGAATCTAACTCATTACCTCCCGAATGATAAACAGATCGTGTTACCACAACTCCACTAGCTCGGTGGACGATGTAGTATGAGGAAACCCCCTGAAAAAACCTCATATAGGGTAGATGGTAACGGGTATCGAACCCATTACCTCCCGAATGTTACACAGATCGTGTTACCACAACTCCACTAGCTCGGTGGACGATGTAGTATTTTGGAAGCCTTCTGGAAAAAATGTAACTATACTTTTCATGGATGTCTGAAATTCTTTAAAAAATTGTGTACTAAATTGTTTTATGATTATCAGATTAATTTATTTATGTTAATGAAATAAAATAATTATCCGGTTACAATATTATCTCGATTATTGTGGTTGCCTAAATAAGGCAATAACTTTTTAAACAAAAAACTTTTGAAGAAGAAAATATTCTACCGAAATGTACCGACAAAAAATAAAAGTAGCACAGCTTAAATTAGATTTATTAATTCAAACAGTTCCTTAAATAAACCAACTAAGCAATTCAGTATTTAAAACATTTTCGGAAACTACTAAACACACTGATATTCTGGATAAATATCGTGTATTAGACGCTTTAAAGGCTTCAATAGAAGCTATCATCTTCAGTAACAAATATATGAAATATTAAAGACAAAACTTTTCTCTTTTCCTGAGGACAGTAGCTCCTAATGAAACACTTAAAACCTGTAAAACCTACTTTTAAATACAGGACATCGGTCCAACATATAAATATTTTTAATTATGAACATATTATTTCATATTTCTGGAAATAAATGAGCCTGATGACACGACCCGAAAACTGCACGAAATCACTGATGTCTGTGGCAGATACAGCACATTTAATGCTATGGTAAAATTATTCTAATACCGTAATAATGTCAAGATTTATTCAGGAGAGATTAAATGATCTATAAGTACCAGAAGTGAATGAATTGGATCAAATTATTTTAATGCATCCGCACCTTACATGGTTAAAACTGGTAAAAGTTTATAGGTATTTTATCCAATCATTATATTGATTTTTACAGATTAACGCATGGTATGATTTGAGTTCAGAAGAAATTATGAACTGGTTTTCCTTAATTAATATGTTTTTAGAATTAGAGATACCAGAAGTTTTTGTTAATCCATTCTGTTAAAAACTATGATTAATTTAACGTGAAAAACGAAAAATTGTACATGAAAAAAATTTATGAACTTTTATACAAAAACGAGTGCTTTAAAAGCTTGAGAAACATTACAAAGGCACTAGCCGACCCTTCAAGGCGTGACGAATTCAATACCCATGGATTAACCCACTTTGAAACTCCATTAAAAGTCAGCACTATGCTACATATACTTTTAGTACAGTTATGTTTGTTATTTTGATCAAATATAAAACATAGCGGATACCCTGCGTGTTCTACTATGCTAATGAAACCTAGCCGTACCCGGTGCAGGTTGCTGCATCGAAAGGTTATGAGGGCACTTGGGGGCAGATATTTAAAAAAAATGCTAAAAACCTGCGCGGGAGTGTACTCAATAACTTCCCAAAGTTTCATGACGATCGGGTGGATGGTTTCAAAGTCTATAACGGACACAGGTAGAAACATTTTTTGTGTTTCATATATATATATATATATATATATATATATATATATATATATATAAATGTTTAATTATCGATTGTACATGAAGTATTTGCATCTCTTATATTAACCCGTTAAAAACTGTATAATTACGCATTCTAAACATACATCGTGAAAGCTTTCATTTTTGTATATGGATGTAAGCTCTAAGCTAACTAAATGACAATATACAGGGTCCGGCAATAGCGCGTCAGGCATCCGTAGCTCCTATACCAATTAAGTTAAGAATTTCGTTCAAACGCATAACAGTATTTACATATGAGTGGATTTCGGGAAAATATTTTCGCATATACAGGGTGGTCCAAAAAAGTATATCGACATAAAATGGGATATTTTTGATAACACACCCTGTATTTTTTTGCATATTTTGGTTCTTTTTTGTGTTCTTTCTTATTTCCCAAAATTTTATTTAATTTGCTAGTACAAGCAATAAATTAAAAACGATAAAATATCGTGTTGCACGCCTGCAAAACATTATTAAAAAACGGCCTTAGATCTGTTTTGTCCAAGCTACATAGAGTGAACTTTAATACAAGAAGTCTAACGATACTTTGACATTAAATAGTTTTTCCTTATTTTATACAGGGTGTACAAAAGTTGGTTCCAAAAATGACAATTTTCAAACCAGTTTTTCTTAAGATTTTCAAATGAATCACCCAGTATTTTATTGCACTATCTAATGCAGAATTTAAATACAAATATTTTTTTTATTACAACATAAGCACTTTAGGGGATATTTTATTTTAAAAAGTGAATTTTTCAAAGGAAGAGATCATGACACGATTTTTGTATTAGGAATAGTGATAAAAATTGTTTTCTAGTAAGTAGAATGTATGCAGCTCAGTCTCCCGTTAGGCACCATCAATAATGAATAAGCTTTAGCAGACTGCTCGAGCGCTTTCTTGAAACGGGGAGCGTAGACTACATAATGGAATAATGGATTAAAACGGTTACAAATGAGTGTAATCAATTAGAAGCTTTGTTGACAGTTACAGGAAATCCAAACACTATTAGTCAGGCACGTGTGGATGAAGAAGTTGGAATAAGTGAAAGGCTAGTTAAGAGAATTTTAAGAATACATTATGTTCATGCATGCCACATTCAACCGCACCGAGCTCTGACTGAAAATGACTTTCAGTGTAGAGTTGAGTTTTGTGAGTGGGCTCGACTCCGCCTTCAAAAAATCCATTACTTTTTATGAAAGTCTTCTTTTCTGATGAGGCCACATTTCACAACAATGGATGCGTCAACAAGCATAATTTTCACTGCTACGTTACGAAAAATCCAATAATCATAAGACAAATCGACTACCAACATCCTTGGTCAATAAATGTTTGGGGGGGAATTATTGGAGAACATATGGTAGGCCCTTACTTTTTCCGACATAAATGATAATAAGTCTATAGTAATGCGTGCCTTTTTAAGTATATTTCATTTACAACAATGTAATAGTATTGTTAATAGACCTACCTAATTATTACTAATCTTAAGTGTTCTGTATATCGTGATGATTTACCAATTGTTATAGTAGACTGTTATCAACCAGCTTTAAATATAATGATAGAATTCAAGGATAAACATTGCATGCAATTCGCTATAAATAAGAATAATAAGAAATACAATTTTCGTAAAGCTGATTATCCAAATTTATACAATGAACTTTTAAAAATAGATCGGACTTTTTTCTATACTTTATCTGATCCAAATGAGGCCTGTGGACAGTTTTATAACGTTATTTATGCACATTTTGATATATGTACCCGTTTCCTCCAACACATGCAATACATATCCTAAATGGTTCACACCTGAAATTAGATATAACATACGCTTTAAGTATAAATACTTATACTTTACGTCTTCTACCATTGAACCTACTTCTGGTGTGCCTCAAGGGTCTAACCTGGGCCTTCTACTATTTTTATTATCCATTAGCGATCTCGCCCAAAAAATAGACTGCGGAAAATTACTTTTTTCCAATGATCTCAAAATGTTTGCTGGTATATCATCCGTCGAAGACTGAAAGTTCATTCAACCCCAACTTGACATGATACATGAATGGTGTATTTCTAACCATTTGTACCTAACATAAAGTGCAAAACAATTACTTATACCAGAAAAGTAAATTCAATTCCATTTACCTATACAATTTATTCATCTATTCTACAGAGGACTAAGGTTGTTGAAGTCGTGGGAATTCATTTTGACAGTGAGTTATCATTCAATCATCACCTTCATATGCAAACACGAGCTTCCATAACTACACGTCATTTTATAATACATAATTGCAAATCTTTTTGTAATGTAACTGCCTTAAAAAGTTTATATTTTTCTTTAGTTTGTTCAAAGAGTTTGAATTTTGTTCGCTAATTTGGAATCCTATTTACATTAACCAAAAGAATCTTAATGAACGCGTCCAAAGAAAGTTTTTAAAGCTATTATTACCTTCCAACCTACTACATATGTAGGTATTGAAGGTTATGCAATCGACTTTTTTTTCAATATCGCTAAATCGTCTAATCGACTAAATAGTTTTCATTTGGCTTAGAGCTGATTAGCTTTTGGGAGAAATCCAGCGGCGGAGAGGAGGATTTATTCGGGACAGTTTATGGTTTTTATCATATATTTCAACAGCTGCATATTTCAAAAACATCAAAATGTAAAGATATAGACCTTAAATATATGGATTAATTATGTTCTAATTTTATATAAATTTTCTTTATAAAGTTTTTTAATGTAAAGCGAAATAAATCTAAAAACTAAATAAATATGATTGAAAATGCTGAAGCTGTATTATCCATACTTTTTTAGAAGCGGGCGGCTTTCGATTTTTATTTATATTTATGTCTATAAATATAATATAGACCTTAAATATATGGATTAATTATGTTCTAATTTTATATAAATTTTCTTTATAAAGTTGTTTAATGTAAACGATAAATCTGACTAAATAAATATGATTGAAAATGCTGAAGCTGTATTATCCATACTTTTTTAGAAGCGGGCGGCTTTCGATTTTTATTTATATTTATGTCTATAAATCTCTATCTGACATGAAGTTTTAAACGTCATTCTGACATAGATTGTTGTTTTTGGTTTTACAATGCTGCGTGTTTTCGTTATGAACGTATTAAAAGAGATTGTATAGTTATAAAAAAATTTTAAACGTCTGTTTGACATAGATGATGGTTTTTGCGTTTACAATGTTGCCTATTTTTGTAATGAATTTCTTATAAAAGAGGTTACATAATTATCCTTAAAAAATGTTAGTAAAATTATTTCATTTCTCTTAATTTCCATTTTGTAGGTTGGAAGGTCGTGTGATGTTCCACACCAGATATGTTTTTAAAATGGACAAAATCTACCCTCAACGAGGCTATCAATACGACCTTTTGCTTCAAAGATTTAATTTTCATATTTCAGAGCTCCGACGCCATAGGCATTGTGTTAAATTTTTATATAAACTCTTGCACAATGAAATTGATTGTCCTTACTTTCATTAATTTATTTTCAAGTTCCCTCGTATCTTTCCCGACACCACAATACTTTTGATTATCCTACACCAAAAACAAACATATTATGCAAATGTCATATTTTTAATTGTATGCGATTGTATAATAATTTGCCAAATCCCGTAGGCATTAATGCTTGAACACTTAAGAGTCTTTTAAATGCAATTGAAACTTAATGGTTATTTTACTTACTTTTACTATTATATATGTGATTACTGTTTAGGTATCATGCCAAGAACTCTTGTTCATTAGCAACCTATTTAGCCTTAGTTTAAGTTTTTTTTTATACAGTTCAATTTTCTGCGATACTTGACTTACTTAATTACGTCTTTGAAAAGCATTTATGTATACTTTTACTAGTTACTCTTTTGTCATTGTTCTATAATTGGATTGTTTTCTGTTGGGCAATAAACATTATTATTATTAACAGTAAATTATATTTTTAACAAACAATTTACCCGTGTTGCTTTTAAATTTACCAGCAAATATGCAGGCACAAAATATATGGTTACAACAAGATGGAGCTCCAACCCATTTTTCGCGAGAAGTTAGAGCTCTGTTAGATAACACTTACGAAAATCGTTGTATTGGAAGGGTGGAATCAGTTAGATGACCTTCAAGGTCGCTCAATTTAACCAAACTCGACTTTTTTCTATGGGGGGTATGTAAAAGACCTTGTTTATACGGAACGTCCAAGAACTGAGCAGAACATGCGACAAAGAATAATCAACCCGTTTGAAACAATTACACCGGCAATCCTGCGAGATGTAGAAAGGTACTTTAAAGCAAGGATAGACAGATGCCTTTAACAATATGGAAGACAGTTTGAACATTTTTTAAGATAAATGAGCTACTGTCAAAATTATTTGTTAAATAAAGATTGTTGTTTTCCCATACATAATACAAAAAATATATTAATTTTGGACACCCTGTAGAACATAAGAAACAACTATTTAATGTCGAAGTATGATTAGACTTTTTGTATTAAAGTTCACACTATATAGCTCGGACAAAACAGATCTATAAGACAGTTTTTTTTTGATAATTTCTTCATGGCGTGCAAAACTATTTTTTATTGTTTTTAATGTATTGTCCGTAAACTACTAAAGCAAATTAAAAAAAAAAATGAAAAATAAGAAAGGATACAAGAAAGAATTAAAATAAGCAAAAAAAAACCAGGGTGTACCTACCATTAAAAAAAAATCTATTTTTTATTGTCATACTTTTTTGGACCACCCTGTATATGCGAAAATATTTTCCCGAAATACACTCATATGTTCAGTATAGGTATGCGTTCGAACGAAATTCCTGACTTAATTGGTATAAGAGCTATGGATGCCTGACGCCACTATTTCAGGACCCTGTATGTACCTACATTTGAATTCTTTTTTCAATTTTCACACATCCCATTAAACATATTTGGCTCAAAATCTTCCCCATTAATTTTAGTCCCCATTTTAAGCAACATGAACCTTCAATACTTTCGGTTTTAATCACCGTGTATAACAAATCAATGCTTTGATTACATAAGTTTTTAAAACACTTAGTTTTTGTCAAAAAATATACTTTAGAAAAGGATATTTGTTATCCACGCGTGGCCGCACATACGCGTGTTTTGAGTGTTTGATTTGCATAAATCGATTAGATTTCTAATCTGATATTTTAATAATAGAGGTTTTAAGTTTATTAGTTCCTTCGTATATTCATTATAGAAATCATCACCTTATTTACATATGTACCTGCAATTTACCATGAATGTTATGCTTCCAAAACGGATAATCATTTTCCTTCAAAGAATCTCTTAAGCAGTATGATACAAAGGGCTTCCAGTACAGTATTGTGTACAATCAGGATATTTATGCGATTTGTTTTCTACATATCACTGTTTATTATAAAAACAGCAGGAATTAGTTATTATGACAAATAAGAAATGTTAGTTAATCAATCATTCTCAGTAATTTTTAAAACAATTATTATGACAAATAAGAAATGTTTGCGCTCTATTTAAGTAGTAATATTTGTCCCAAAATTAATGATGCAAATCTGAAAAATATTTGAAATGAAAGTAATCGTCATTTAAGCGATTACTGCTATTTTAACTTTTACAAATTGTTCAAATCTTCTATAATAAATGCGTTCGTTCATTCTGAATAAGCTAAGTTAATGTTAAAAAACCTACCCCGTCCACTTCTTCCAACAAATCTCAAGTCATTAAATTTGGCAACTTGATTTTTCATAACAGCCGTAGAATTTCGTAATTCAGCACAATAATTTTCGTCATTACCAGCACGAACAGTAACAACAGTTCCGTCTCCAACATCACCAAGTGCAACCACTTTAAATGCAACCGGAAGCGTCTTATTGGATCTCCAGTGCGACGGTAGTTGCGAACATAATAAATAAGGACTACCTGTACGTACTAATTCACCAGGATGTTCAGCTTGAATTTCATGAATTAAATGTTCAGTCCACCATAAATCTTGATTATTACTATAACCCCCTGAGGGTTCCATCGTTGATATCTTCGGCCACGCTTCTTCCGACACCGAATAACAGTTTGTTAAGCCAACGGGTAGATGCATAGAGAACGAGTTTTTTTATTTATATTTCGGCTATTTCTTTCTTTAATTATTTCGATACGTTGTTTTTCTTTGAACGTTTCACTCGAATAACTATTAATTTTAAGTTTTTAATTTTTTTGGCTTTAAGTAAATCGGAATAAAGAAATAGATTTAAGGTTCGGAATTTTAGTCTTTTCCGGATAAACTTTAATAAAGTAGTTAAAAAACACTCATTTTATTTATTAACTTTGACTTTCACGTTTTGTTTGTGATGATTCATTTGTATTAACGGGAATCGCCGGGTTTTTACGTCAGAGCCTGTCACACATGTAATCGCACGAAGCGCCTTTTAAACGAATTCAAAATTGACGCGAAAAACTTTTCATCCCTTAAGAAAAGCGCGAATTTGATTTTTAAATCGTAAATCCGCATGCGCATAGCTCTACGGTGAATACATTTACGTGCGCGTTTTTTTCTAGTGGCGCATATCACTATACACACTGCTTTTAGCGGCAGTCAAAATGCGACTAGCATACAGTAAAGTAGTGTAGTCATTGGAAGCATTGTGTGGTGAAAATGTGGTTTGCCTTCCCATAATGAGAGCGATAAAGATATAAATATTGTGATTTGTTTGTGTAGGAAAGAGAAAGTTGTATGAATCGCGCGCGCGTCGTTGTGGGCCGGTTTCGCGGCTCGTTTGATTCATAATGTTCGAATGCATAAAAGGTGTACCCATTGTTTTTACAGAATCGTTTTACGTTTGCGTCGATTTTGAGCGCAATGTAAATGTTCTTTCTAAGCGGAATTTGCTTGATTTATTTTACCGGAAAAGGCGGTTCTGGGCGGTATCATTCTTACCACAAATTGATATGAAAATTGTGGTTGTTAAAATTTATTTGTTGGACTTTTACTATTTTCATCACATTTTCCACTACCTCCGTAAACTTTCTTCATTAATTATCGCACTGTATTCCATGTATAACTTCAAACCAAACTGTGTTGCGTTTCTAACTTTCGTATATTATATTAATTAGATAAAAAATTATCATTATTACGACCAGATCATCAAAATTCGTACATAAAAATCTGTATTTGACACAATATTATCTTGTTTATTATTTTCATAGCATTCGGATGTGTTTGTCCAAAAAATGTGTTTGTCCATTTATACAGCTTTATATTTTGCCTGACAACTAAGTAAACCGAACGAATAAAATTTGATTTTATGTAATATAGTTTTTTAGAATTTATCAGTTTGTTATTTAAACATGTATACATCAACGGATTTAAAAGTTTAAATCATTCACTTTAAGCTTCAATTACATACTACACATGAATATATGTGACAAATTATGCAATAATCGTAGACATTGAAGACAACATTTTTGATACAAAAGTAAACATTGTAGTTTCTTTAGTTTCTAACTTTATCCAAGTTAGTGATTCTTTTTTTAATATTCTCTGACACAAATTAAATTAATTTATACAAAAATTGATCTGAGCCATTTATTGCTTTTTACCTTGCGAACATATTATGTCGCCCTTGCGTAAGCATATGCTACTGATATACAGGGTTGCTATCAGTGCGTGAGAGTGAATTTGCAGCTAAACTGTGCACAGTAGAAAAAAATGTTTAATACAAGGGTTGCTTAAATTCATGCACGCTATAACCTAAAAATATTTTTGCATATACAGAGTGATCCATAACAGCGGTACATAACCCATCTTTTTCATTTTAAATGGAATGGTATAGTTTTTACTGCGGATTTCGTTTCTACTCTAAAAAAGAACCATATTCTATTAAACATGTCGTATAGTTAAACTTGACCGTTTTTGAAATATTTGTACTTTTAGACTCGGCATGCAATTAGTGCAGATATTGATCTTTTAAGAAATATTGACATTTAATTTTTATACAAGGTGCACCAGAAATATGAATTTATAGTTTTTTTGTTTTAAGTGTAAATAACTATCTCATCTTAAATACAACACCCTGTATATTGCTACATTATTCGAAAGAAAATTGAAAGACCTACATTTTTGTAATGATCAAATTTTGTTTATCTGCAACGGTTTTTGAAATATTAGCCATTTTAAGAGTTTTATTTTAATTCTTCGTGGTATAATAAATATGCACCCTGTATAATATTAGGTATATTGACCAGAAAATGATCATAACAGTTGTCATACTTAAATAAATGTATTGAGTTTTGTATTAGGTATGTGACTGAGAGTGTAATTTTTAAAGAAACTTTTTTAAAAATTAGAAAGTGCACTAAAAAGGAGAAAATAATTTTTTTCCTTGTACCAAAATGTGATCAAAAACCTTTACGACTAAAAATAAAAGCGTGGGGCGCTCATCATAGTTCATTTCTCCCCGTCACATGTTTATAATATGACCTCCCCACGCAGTCGTAAAGATTCTTGATCACATTTTGGTGCAAAGAAAAAAATTATGTTCTCCTTTTTAGTGCACCTTCTACGCGCAAATAAAAGCATGCTTTTTAAAAAAGTTTCTTTTTTCATTATTATTTTTATATCTATTAGAAGTTTTTTTATGAAATTACATTCTCACTCACATACGTAATAAAAACATCAATACATTTTACCATTTACTTAAGTTTGGCAACTGATCGTTTTCTGGCCAATATACCGACTATTATACAGGGAGCACATTGATTATACCACGAAGAATTATTCTTAAAATTGTAAATATTTCAAAAACCGTTGCAGATAGACAAAATGCTCTTATTATAAAAAAAGTAGGTCTTTCAATTTTCTTTCGAATATACCGGGTGTAGTATTTAAGATAAGATAGTTATTTATGTTTAAAACAAAAAAAAATATAAATTAATTTTTCTGGTACACCCTGTATAAAAATTAAATAAGTCATAATATTTCTTAAAAGATCAATGTCCGCACCAATTACATGCGGATTTAGTAGTAACCGCAAAATAAATTTTTAAACTACGACGAAGAATGTTAATTTTTTATCTAAAAGTACAAATATTTCAAAAACACTTAAGTTTAGCTATACGACATGTTTAATAGAAAGTGGATGATTTTTAGAGTAGAAAAGATATCCGCAGTAAAAACTATACCATTCCACTTAAAATAAGAAAGATAGGTTACATACCGCTGTTATGGAACACTCTGTATATACGAAAATATTTTTGGGTTATAGCGTGCATGAATTCAAGCAACTTTTGTATAAGACATTTTTTTTACTGTGCACAGTTTATCCGCAAACTCACTTTGACGCACTAATGGGCAACCCTATATAAGGAACGTTTGGTTATGGAGTTTGAAAAAATAATTTAGACTTTGATTTTTTCGTCTTTCTTTAAATTTCGGAACGTTTTAAGACATTTCAGACCAACTTGTGGAACAATTCCAGCTGTACTGGAGAATGGACTTCAATGAAACTTTATATTTTGGATCGGATTGGTGATCGCACGACCTGAGATAATTCCAAATATCTCTTGTGGAACAACACACGATCTTATAGCCTACAAGTGGAAATTAAGAAAAATGAAATAATTTTAATAATAATTTTTTTAGAATAATTATGCATCCCCTTTTTAATGCGTTCATTACGAAAATAGGCATCATTGTAAAAACAAAAACAATAATCTACATCAGCTGAACGTTTAAAACTTCATCTCAGAAAGATATTATTAGACGTATAGACAAAATTCCAAAGTCGCCCGCTTCTACCAATAATACAGTTTAATCATTTTCAATCCTATTTAAATAATTGTTAGACTTAGTTTACTTTATATTAAGAAACCTTATAAAGAAAAGTTATGTGTAATTAAGTTTTCTTTAAAAAATATGTTTACACATTTTCTTCTACAATTGATCGTTACTCAGATATACCAAAAAAATTAATCAACACTTAAATTCTACCTTAGGGATTTTATGTCACGAAATTACGCGTCGTATTAAAAAATTGCAAAGAACACACTTAGTTGATACGTATAAGGTCTATATGTTGGTATTTTTATCTTTGAAATATACAGCTATTTTAAAAATAATTGATAAAAACAAAAACTGCTCCTAATAAACCCCTTCTCTTCACCACTGAATTTATCCAAAAATCTAATCAGCAGCAGGAGAAATGAAAATAGGGTTAAATACGAAATTTGAAGTCCATCCGTGTTGTTTTGAAGTTATCGTGGATACACACATACATCCACACGTCCACACACACACACACGCGTGCACACACGCACCCACAGGCACGCACCTACACGCACTCACGCATACACGCACTCACTCACTTACGCATACACGCACACACATACACACACGTACGCATGCGCACGCTCACACACACACACGTACGCGCCCACACACACACACACACACACACACACACACACACACACACACACACACACACACACACACACACACACACACACACACACACACACACACACACACACACACACACACACACCCACACAGCCACACGCAGACATCAAGGTCGATCTTGGCGAAACTTTGCCAAACGGTGTAAAATGAGCTAATAAGTTTTTATGAAACAGATTTTATGAAAATGCAAACTTTCACAGTTGTTATATAGAATTAAAATGTTCAGCTTTATTTGGGTTTTTAAATGGTGTATTTTTATATTTGTATTTACATTTACAATTACAGTTATCGTCCTCAGTAGTAGTAATTCTTTAAGAACTGTTTAAGATGTTTAAATAAACTTATGAAATATGAAAAATATGAAAACACAAACATAAGCCTGCTTTTAATATAACAGTTTGACAAACGTATAAAGCCAACTATGGAATCTAATTTTACTAAAGAATAACTAGATCCTTAATAAAATTAAATATTACTAAACTGCCTTATAGATAACAAATCAGAACACCCTCTAACGGCGGAAGGCTATCAGTGAAAAACATTATAATCAAAGAGCAAATTTAACAAAATTTAATGAAATTATGATGTAAGTGTAAAGTTGTGAAAAACTTTAATTTCAATTTGATAAGAACATTTACAAAGAGAAACTTGACATATCAATTAAACATCTAGTCAAAGCTTGCAAAGAAATAGTTTTTTTTAATAATTGTAATTGTCATTTTACAGTGAAAACATAATGTAGTCCGTTTAATATGATTTTTAATTTTAATATGAATTTCAACTATGTATGTTAAATTATTGTAGAGCTGTGGTAACTTAACATATAATTAGTAAAGTATTAACTTCAAGGTCTCTGAGAAAACACAGCAAAAAACCTAGACATCCCAAGATATATTAATAGTTTCACGTTGTAAACGAACATAATAATGAGTTTGTCTTGACAATATTTCCATATTATCAAATTGAATGTCATGATTTAAATTATACTACCTCAGATTTCTCTGGTACACCTAATCTACAAAATCTCATATGTTCTTTACGTCTTGTATCAAAACTACGTTTTCTGTTTCCAATGTATACTTTTCCACAAGAACAAGATAATTTATACACTGCGAAAGTTAATAATGGGCTTGAAACACCTTTAGGGAACCTTAAATGTTCTTTAATTTTTATTGTAGGTTTAAAATCAGTCCTAATACCAAGATCAATTAGGATTTTTCAATTCTATCTTTTACATTAGTTACAAAAGGAAGAAAAGTAGTACCAACATTAATGACTAGTTTTTCTTTATGGTTACGTCTAGCAGGTGCAATAACATTATTAATATCTTTAAGTGAATATTCATTAGCTTTGGTGATCTTGTTAAATATGTGTATCATTTTTCAAAAATACAGGATCATAAATTCATTTTGATAGATCAACTAAAGATTGAATTACATCAATTTTTTGACGTGGATGATGGTTTGATAATTTATGAAGGTATCTATCAGTTTCGGCTTCCCTAAACCTTAAAAGATAGTGAATTACTAGTTTTAGATATTAGTACGTCAAGGAAGTTCATGGTAAACTGGATGCTTAGATGAATAAATACCATTTATAAACATTAAAAATTCATGTAGTACTTCTTCTCCATGTCACCAAATGACAAATGTGTCATCTACACGTCTATATCAAACTAAAGGTTCTTTACGTGCATTTTGTAATGCGAATGTTTCAAAATTTTCCATCTAAAAAATAGCTATAATAGGCCTGACAGGTCTACCCATTGGTACACCATCAAGCTGTTCAGAGAATTTAGTATTCCACTGAAAATAAATTGTTGTAAGACAGTGATGCAAAAGAAACGTTATATCCTTGGGAAAATATGATCAACATATTCAATAGTTTCTTTTAGAGGGACTTTTGTAAAAAGTGAAACAACATCAAAACTGACCATTACGAAACCCTCCTCAATTTCGAAATTATGTATTTTTTCAATGAAGTCAGCGCAATTTTTAATATAATGGGCTGCTTTACCTATATGAAGTTGTAACAAAAATGTAAGATATTTTGCAAGATTGTATGTAGGAGAATCAATTGCACTAACAATAGACCTTAAAGAAACATTAAGTTTATGCATTTTTGTTAGACCATATAGTTTTGGTGAAAGAACCTCAGGGTTAATTAGTTTTTTTTTATTTCTTCAGGAATAGATGATAATTTAATAAGTTCCTTAGTTTCAAAAGCAACTTTTTTCTAGGATCTTTTGGCAATTCACGATAAGCCTGTGGTTTCAACAGTTGTTCTACTTTAGTGTTATAGTCATTCATATTTAATATAATATTTACATTACCTTTATTTGATTGTAATATTATTATATTTTTATTATGTTTAAGATGAAATAAAGCACGGCGCTGACGAAATGATAATTTGCACTGTATCTATAACTAGATAAAATCGAAAAAATCCTAATTAATCATAACATTAAGACTGTTTTTAAACCTACAAGAAAAATTGAAGAATACTTAAGGTAAGCTAAAGATGTTTCAAACACTTTATCATCTTCCGGAGTGTATTAGGTTATCTTGTTCTTGTGGCAAAGCATACACTGGAATCACAACTAGAGAAATCTGCGGTAGCTGAACATGCTTTAAATAATTTAAATCATGAGATTCGATTTGATAGTATGGAAATACTGTCAAGACAAACACGTTATTATTTTCGTTTACAACGTGAAGTTATTGAGACATATAAACACCTTGATAACTTCAATAGACAAGAAAAAACTCCCAGTTTAAATAGGTTTTGGCATCTTACAATTAAGAAAAGCACTATGGCACGTCCTAATTTTAATTTATATGTTGTTACCGCAGCACTATAATAATTTATGCATATATATATATATATATATATATATATATATATATATATATTATTATATATATATATATATATATATATATATATATTAAAATTGAAAATCATATTAAACGTACTACATTGTTATCACTGTAAAATGATAACCACATTTATTACCAAAAACTATTTCTTTGTTAGATTTGACTAGCTCTTTAGTTGGTATGTCAACTCTGCGAATTCTTTTATCAATTTGAAATTAAAGTTTTTCACTACTGTACAGGTTGTCCCATTTTGGTTGTCCTCGCAGGGTATCTCAGTTATTAGCAAAGATACAGAGATGCGGTTTTCGCGAACGTTGACTACTTTTTTGTGAAACGAAAGATGACACAAACAGAATTACTCTAGCTCTTCTCATTTTTGAGATACAGGGCGTTTTTGAAAAAGTTGCATTTTGAGACAGCCCCCGTATCTCAGCTATACGATAACTTATAGAAAAAGTATAATTTTTATATATAATTTTTTCCGTAGAATGCAGTGCTGTTTTCAGAATGAGTATACGGGGTCAGGTCAAAAAGTTATCGGGATCAACTTCATTTTTTTTAAATTTTAATCTATTTTCTCATAATTAAATTTTCCTTGTTCTAAGCATTTCAAATATGTATAGCATTCATCATTTTTTTATACAAATAGCGCAGTATTTCAAATTATTAACTGGATTTGTTAGTGGCCTTTGGTACTGCAATTGTTTTACCATGGCAACTTCATTTTTTTGACATTTGTCAATATTTGCAAATTTGTTGATTGTTGAGATCCTTATTGTTAGTAAAGTTTTCAATATTCTTTTCGTTATTTTGAATTTTTACAAAGTTTCAAACCATGGCGAATAATTTAGGGTACGAGAACTATGAGAAATTAGATATGATTGGGGTTTATTACCAAACAAATTTTAATGCAGAGCAAGCGAAGGAAATATATTTTGAAAGGTATTTATATTTACTGGAATGTTAGTCATCATTTGAGTTAAATAAAATGTGAATATTATAGATTTCCGGAAAGAAGGCAACCGTGTAAAAAACATTCATTAGGTTAAAACAAAATTTGGAAAATCACGGATCGTTTGAAAGGCCACGCGCCAAAACATATAGAAAAGAAAACGAAGAAAATAATGAAATAAATGTCCTTGCAGAGGTCACTGTTAACGAAAATTATACGTCTTGCAGAAAAATAGAAGAATCGGTGGGCATTTCAAAACGAAAGTATCAAAATATTTAAAAATACCATTATAAACCATATATACCTCAAGTCATCCACCACTTGCATCCGGGTGATGCTCAATTGCGTATCGATTTCTGTAGATGGTATATTCAGAAAAGTGAAGAAAATGGTAATTTTGGTCGTTTAGTTATATGGTCGGATGAAAGCCATATAAGCTCCGCCGGAATTTACAATCGTGCAACGAATCGTTTCTGGTCTAACGAAAATCGGCATGTTACCGTGATCCGTCAGCAGCAAGGCAGGTTTGGGTTCAATGTGTCCTGTTTCATTTTAGGAGGCAGATTAACATTTTACATGTTTGAAGGCAATTTGAACCATCAACGATATTTGGAAATTTTGGACATTTGCCTTCCAGAATTGTTTGATGATATTCCGTTAGCCCAGCTAAGAGAGGTTTATTTTCAGCAAGACGGGGCACCTTGCCACAATGCAAGACTAGTAAGAGATTACCTCAATACAATGTTTCAAAACCATTGGATTGGTAACAATGGACCAGTTAATTGGCCAGCAAGGTCCCCAGACCTATCAATTTGAGATTTTTTTTTGTGGGGCTACCTTAAAAATAAAATCCATCAAAGACGGTATGAAACTCAAGAAGCTTTGATGAATGCTACAAGAGAAGCCTTTGAAGAACTACGTTTAAGACCCTATTTTATTAAGATCCATTCAAGAAATTCTTCGGAGATGTAGGATTTGTCTTGACCATAATGGTCAGCAAATTGAGCAATATTTATAAAATTTTAATTCTTCTTATTTTCGTTTGTCTCTAAATTTATAAATAAATACATCCAATATTTATATGAGTTTCAAATCAACAATTCTGGAAATAAAATAAATTATTTTGCCGAAATTTGTATCTTCTTCAATGACATATAATTACATAATGATGGTTTTCTATATTAGGCACAAAAAACAATAGAAGATTACGAATTCAAAGCCTACTAAGAAATTCAGTTAATAATACAAAATACCACGCTATTTATCAAAATAAGTGATAATTGTTATATATATTTGAAGTGCTTAGAACAAGAGAAATTTAATTATGAGAAAATAGACAGGGTGTCCCATTTAAAAAAAATGAAGTTGATCCCGATAACTTTTTGACCTGACCCCGTATACTCATTCTGAAAACAGCACTGCATTCTACGGAAAAAATTATATAAAGAACACTTTTCACTTTTTCTATAAGTTATCGTATAGCTGAGATACGGGGGCTGTCTCAAAATGCAACTTTTTCAAAAACGCCCTGTATCTCAAAAATGAGAAGAGCTAGAGTAATTCTGTTTGTGTCATCTTTCGTTTCACAAAAAAGTAGCCAACGTTCGCGAAAACCGCATCTCTGTATCTTTGCTAATAACTGAGATACCCTGCGAGGACAACCAAAATGGGACAACCTGTACATTTACATCATAATTTGATTAAATTTTGTTGAATTTGCTGTTTGATTATGATGTTTTTCACTGATAGCCTTCGGCCGTTAGAGGGTGTTCTGATCTTTAAGGCAGTAATATTTAATTTTATTATGACGTTTTTGTCAGTTAGCCTTCGACCGTTACAGGGTGTTCAGGACAGCTTAACAATATGTAATTTTACTAAGGATCTAGTTATTCTTTACTAACATTAGATTCCATAGTTGGCTTTATATGTTTATCATACTGTTATATTAATAGCAGGATTTGTTTGCGTTTTCATATTTTTCATATTTGATAAATTTCTTCTATCTTAATTAAGAATTACCACTACTATAGAGGCCAACTTTAATTGTTATCGAAACGTAAGAAAAACCTCAATAAAGCTAAATACTTTCATTTGAACAAATTTTAAATTGATTGGTCCACTTATTCGAAAATAAAATTAAAATAATCTAAAAATAGTGAGTGAGAGCCTGTGTGCGTGTGTGTGTGAGTGTGTGAGTGTTAGTATGAGTGTGAGTGAGAGTGTGAGTGTGATTGTGAGTGTGAATGTGAGTGTGAGTGTGTGAGTGTGCGAGTGTGTGTGTGTATGTATGTTTGTGTGTGTATGTTTGTGTGTGTATGTGTGAGTGAGTGTAAGTGTGTGTGTGTGTGTGTGAGTGTGTGTGTGTGTGTATGTGTGTATGTGTCTGTGTGTGTTTGTGTTTATGTTTGTGTTTGTGTTTGTGTTTGTGTTTGTGTTTGTGTTTGTGTTTGTGTTTGTGTTTGTGTTTGTGTTTGTGTTTGTGTTTGTGTTATGTGTCTGTGCTAGCTGGTTTGCTGTGTAGTTTGTGTTTGTCGGCTCGTGTCCTGTTTGTGTTGTGTTGTGTGTGTTTGTGTTGTGCCCAGGCTTGTGTCATGTGCATGGCTTGCTGTGATCAGTTGTGCATTTGTGTTTGCTGTTGTCGCAGGCTGTTGTGTTGTGCTAGGTCTGTGCAGTGCTTCTCAGGCCTTGTGCTTTGCAGTGCCTATGTGTTAGTGCTTCAGGCTGTGCCTATGGCCTAGTGCTGTGCCATGTGTCCTGTGCGTGCGCCTTGTGTGCCCAGGTCTGTCTCAGGCCCAGGCCTTGTGTGTTGTGTTGTCATTTGTTTTGTTTTGTGTCTTGTTCGGCCTGTGCTGTGCTGTTGCCGTGCTCAGTGGCCAGGCCCAGGCCTGTTCGTCAGGCTCGTGCTCAGTCATGTGCTTGTTGTGTGTTGTGCCGTGTTGTCTCAGGCCTTGTGTCAGTTTGCCTGTGCTGTGCCTGTGCAGGCCTGTCAGTGCCTTGTCTTGTTGCGGCCAGCTGTGCTGTGCCTCATGTGCCTGTGCTGTGCCTCAGTGCTCAGGCCTTCGTTGTGCCCGGCTGTGCCTGTGCTCCAGTGCCTGTGCCTGTGCCTGTGCTGTGCTGTGCTCAGTGCCTGTGCAGGCTGCGTGCCTTGTGCTGTGCCTAGTGTTCGTGCTTTGTGCTGTGCTGTGCTGGCCTTGTCTGTCCAGTGCTCTGTGCTTTGTGCCTTGTTTGTGCTAGTTTGGCTCTGCTAGTGCTCAGGCTTGCCAGGCCCAGGCTTCAGGCTGTTGCTTGTGTCAGCTGTGCTCAGTGCCTAGTGCCTGTGTTCTGTGCTCAGCCTGTTCAGTGCTGTTTGCCTTTGTGCTTAGGCCTGTGCCTGTTGTTTCCTGTGCCTGTGCCTAGGCTGTGCATTGTGCTGTGTCAGGCTAGTTGTCCTGTGCTCTGTGCCTGTGCCTATGCTTCTGTTGCTCAGGCCCATTTGTGCCTTTTTGTGCTTTAGTGCTGTGCCCATGTTGCTGTGCCGTGCTTGTGCTCTGTGCCTGCTTGTTGCCTGTTTTGTCCAGTGCCTGTGCCTGTGCTAGCTGTCTGTGCCTGTGCTTCCTGTGCCTGTGCCTGTGCCTGTTGCCTGTGCTCTCAGGCTGTGTTGTTTTGCAGGCTCAGGCCTGTGCCTGTCGTCCTGTGCCTGTGTTCAGTCTGTGCTGTGTCCTGTGCCCAGGCCTGTGCCTTGTGCTCAGGCCCAGGTTCCTAGTTGTGTCTCGTGTCCAGTAGCTGTTGCTCAGGCTTTCCAGGCCTTGTGTCCTGTTTGCTCAGGCCTATGTGCTTTCAGGTGTGCCCAGGCTCAGGCCTTCTAGTGCTCATGTTGCCTTGTTGCTCTGTGTTGTGCCTTGTGTCTTTGTTGCCTGTGCCTGCCAGGCTGTGCCTTTCAGGTCTGTTTTGTTTTTCTTATGTGCTCTGTGCCCATGGTTGTGCCTTTATGTCTGTTTGGCTCAGGTCTCTGTGCTTCAGTGCCTGTGCCTTGTGTTTGTGCTTGTTTTGTCCCAGTTTGCTGTGCTCAGGCCCAGTGCTCGGCTGTGTGTTGTTTGTGTCTTTTGTGCCCAGGCTTCTTTCAGCTGTGTCCTGTGTTGTTGTTTCGGCCGGCTTAGTGCCCAGTGTGTTGTGTTGTGCTCTAGTGTTTGTGCTTGTGCTTGTTGTTCCTGTGCTTGTGTTTTGTTTTTTGTTTGCTGTGCTTTTCAGTGTCTGTTTGTTTTGTTTGTCTCTGTGCTCTTAGGCTCAGTGTTTTTTTTCAGTGCCATGTGCTGTGCCTGTTTGCTGTTTGCTCAGGCATTCCAGTTGCTGTGCTCTGTTGTCCCATGTGCTTTGTGCTGTGTCTGTGCCTTGTTGTCTGTGTTGTCGTTGTCTGTGTTCAGTGTTTTGTTTGCTGTTTGTTTGTGTTTGTTCGTGTTCGTGTCTGTGTTGTGCGCTGTGTGTTGTGCTCATGTGCCTTGTGCCTGTTTTTGTGTTAGGCCCAGGCCTTGTAGTGCCTTTGCTTGCCTTCATGTGCCTGTGTTCTGTTTGCTGTTTGCTGGCTCAGCTTGTGCAGGCTTGTGTTTCCAGGTCTCAGTTGCCTGTGCTGTGTTGTGTCCAGTTGCCTGTTTGTTGCCTCATTGTGTCCAGTGCTTGTGCTGTGTCTGTGTTGTTTGTTCATGGTTCTAGTGCCAGTCCAGTTTGTTTGCCTGTGCTGTTTGCCTTGTTTGCTGTTTGCCTTTGTGCTTGTTTAGGCTTGTTCCTGTGCCTGTTTTTGCCTGTTTTGTCTTTAGTGTCTAGTGCTTCTGTTTTGCTGTGCTCATGTGTCTGTTTTGTCTCATGTTGCTATTTGTTTTAGTGCTTGTGTCTTGTGCTTCATTGTTGCTCTGTGTCTTTCTAGTGCTGTGCCTGTGCCTCATGTCCTTGTGTTGTGCTAGTGCTGTGTTTTGTCATGTGCCTGTGTTGCTGTGTCCATTGTGCCCAGGCTCTTGTTTTGCTTGTGTCTAGGCCTGTCTAGTTCTTTGCCTAGTCTCAGTGCTTGTGTCTTGTTTGTGTTCCTTTTGTGTTCCAGGCCTTTGTGTCAGCTGTGTTGTGTCTTGTGCTAGTGTCTGTGCTTGTTTTGGCTGTGCCCAGTGCTTCTATGCTGTTTGTCTTGTTGTTTTGCTTGTGTTGTTTTGTGTTTTGCTGTGCCAGGTCTTTTCTTGTGTCCAGTTGTTCTGTGCTTTTTGTTTGTTTGTGCCTGTGTCTGTGCTTGTGCCAGCTTAGTTGTTTTTTTGTTGTTTTAGGCTTGTGCTCTAGTGCTGTTTGTTTGTTGTTCTGTTTGTTAGTTTGTTCTGTCCGGTTGTTTTAGTGCTGTGCTTGTGCTTCGTGTTGTTGTCCTTTGTTGCCTGTTTTTTCTGTTTGTCCTGTGCTGTTGTTTTGTGTCTAGTGTTGTGCCTGTTGTGTTGTGTCCTGTGCCTTGTGCTAGGCTTGTGCTTTGTTGTTTGTCCAGTGCTGTGCTTCAGTTTTTAGTTTTTTTTGTGCCTGTGTTTCAGTGTCAGTGCTTGTGCTAGTGTCAGTGCTCACTTGTGCTTCTGTCGTTGTCGTTTGCTGTTTGTGTTTGCTGTTTGTCATGTGGCTATCTGTGTGTTCTAGTGCTTTAGTGTCTTGTGTGCTGTGTCCAGTGCCAGCCGTCGTCTGTGCCAGTGCGCTTGCTGTGCCGCTCAGTCGTGCCGGCGCTGTGCCAGCTGGCTGCCGCCGCTGCTGTCAGCTTCGTGTAGTCTTCCAGGCTAGGCTGCTTGCCAGCGCTGGCCCAGCCGCGTCCTGTGCTGTGCTCAGCTGGCCTGTGCCATGCCAGCCTGTTGCCTCGGCCAGCTGCCTGTGCAGGCCTGTGCTGCCAGGCTGTGCCCAGGCTGGCATGTTGCAGGCTGTGTCTGTAGCCGGCCTCGTGCCGTGCCCG